>RXPK01000266.1:1087518-1161722 GCA_004143645.1 Protaetia brevitarsis
TTTTAAGCTGATAATATTTATGATAAAAATACTTAAAATATTTATAAAGTATTCTACGAGATTTTTGTACTCTTGTCTTATCTTTGTCTCATTTTGTTTGTTTTTGTAAATCTTATCTATTATTTTATTATACACTGAACGAAATATACACAATATAATAAAACGTACATAATTCAATAATTTTTTATCAAATTCGTCACGAACATTTTTCATACAGAGTAGTGGGTATGTATAATAAATATAAGGTTCATTAGACAAAAAGAATTTTGATATAATGAATTATTATCCCTTGTTATGATATCATAAACAAAATTATTGCTTTGAAAAATCAGTATACATTGAATGTGATTTGATACAATAGCAAAGTAAGTTCATGTTAATTATAAACTAGATTCATATTGCTAACCGTGTTAATTGTATGATTAACTTCTTTTGCTTATATGAAATTTAACATTCCGTTAATTAATAATTAGTTGTAAAACTATGAATAATTATACCTATTTTTACTAAAGTTTTTGCCAAATGATTATAAACAGATTCGAAATATTGCAGTTAGTGTAAGAGGTCCAGGTCTTTACACCAACAGCACATTTTTGAAATCCGGTATACTATTTGGCAAACTTTGTAATAATTAATTCGCTAATAATACAACCAACTTCAAAAAGGTGCAGCTACAGTGCAATAAATAAATTTACTTACCAGTACTATTTATTGATAAATTTTAATATTAGTATATATTATTTATTTACAAATCAAATTATTATGTTCATTCTGTCAACATTTCTTATGTGATTTAGTCTTTAGTTCGTACAAGCTTGCCACAAGCTATCCAATGCGCTGGGTAATAAGTTATCAAATCAAAAATATTATTTATTTACAAATCAAATTATTATGTTCATTCTGTCAACATTTCTTATGTGATTTTGTCTTTAGTTCGTACAAGCTTGCCACAAGCTATCCAATGCGCTGGGTAATAAGTTATCAAATCAAAACGACCGTATTATAGCTTCTGTCCCGTCTTCAAAATCTGAAACACCAAATAGGTAATAAGTAATATTTGAGAAAAGAGTGTACATATACATTTACACATACCAAATTATTTGCAATATTTTTGTTTTGGAATTCTCATTATCAGTTTTGCATATCTGTAAATTTATTACCTACTTATAAATTTTTCCTTTTTTTACCATCCGATAAAATTCCTAAAATATGTTAAGAGTTTTATATTAAGGTACCTAGTTGTAGTTATAGTAATCTTAAATTACCAACGTTTCCGTCAGAAATCGATTAATTATCTGCTTTTGTAACCGTGATGACGTTCCCAACGATAAACGATAATCGTTTTCTATAAAATACTAAAACACTATATTTGTATTTAGGTTATGCACATGTTTGAAATGTCTGACTAATGTATCAAGCTCGGAAAAATTAGTGTTACACATAAAACAAAACATATTGCATTCTTATTTTAATAAACCCAACTCAATAAACAATGTTTATTACTTTTGGTTTTTCAGTGTATTAAATACGTATGAAATAAACAACAGTAGTTTACAATTAATTGTTATTCATTAGTATTTATTAGCGATGAAAAAGATAAGGGTGTGATATGTGAATTACACATATTTTGTCGACTCTTGAAACATTGCCAGGAAACACGAACTCCCTCTGCTGTGGCAAATAAACACTAGTATACCTAATCACTATAAATCAGGAATCACTTCCCCTATCTTGCTTATTGCTAGTTCTTATTACTTGTATGGAGAAGTATAAATAAATATAAATAGTATCAAAGACTTATGGTGGGATTCTGGGCATATTTGAGTGCCTGTAAAGTGATCTGTAAATCTGTAAGCATTCATAATACATGATTACAGATATCCTTATAGGTGTTATAAATATGTACAGAATCCCATCATTAAATTATTTTTGATTTATTGGGTTGGAGCATTTTGCAACTTCAGAACACTTGTGCTGTTATAATGACTTCATAATCTATTTTAATCAATAATATGTTTTAAGGTAAGAAGTAAGATTAGGTTAATTAATTGATGCTGTTGTTAAATCTTTGAAAGATTGCAAGCAATGTATTTGCAAATTTATTCCAATTAAATGTAAGTTTCTTCTAGTTCCAGCCAGTGAAACGATTTCTTTTATAATTTTATAAAATATTAAATTCAAAAATTAAATATAGGTATTTTATTGGTCAATTTTTTATTTATTATTTTATAAATACATTGTTTATAATCTACAATCTCTTAAATTAAATTAGCTTTAATCCATTAACCTAAACCTACATTTAATATTAGTTAAAGATATTAGTAATTTAGAATATGTCCTACTAAATCAAAAATGGATCTTGAAACGAGTTCGTCAAATCAATGAAAAAGATTTTATTAAATGACGACGGAATTTATTGAGTAATAAATCATTCATTTTATTAATGAAACCAAAATCATTGAAAATGAAATAGTAGCTTGATTGGCTCAATGAAATATGTTATTGTCGTAAGGAAAAATGTATAATCTCCAGTAGAAAATAAAGAAAGGCATCAGTATAACGGATATTACTTATTGATATGCTACTCGCAAGTGGTTGACTTAATGTATGTTACTTATAATCCGTAATAAATTTTAGTTGTTGTTATAGAGAAAACTTCTAATTAAAGCAATGAATTTAATTCAATGATGAAATGATCGCACTTCATTTACTCAATTCACTTTTGAGTAAGCACTACAGTTTTACTTAATTGAACTGCAGTGAAAGTAATATTGGAAGATAAATATCAAAGTCTTGGTGATTACCAAAAAAAAAGCATAAAAAAATGCCTAGACAATTAAACGTAAGAATGCCGCCATGGCAGGGGCTCATGGTCCATTGTGAAGGACCGTACAAGCAGAAGAGGGAATAGAACTGTGAGTTTCCGCCTACCAAGCGTCTTTAGCATTCCTCGAAAAGCAAATTCACTTTCAACAGTATCGTGTCTCAAGCATTATTCTCGATTCTTCCCTAAGAGATCAGAGTTTAGATGCACGCCCTCTAGAATCCACACGCCAAACTCTCACTCAGTCAGCGGCGTAAGTCAGTAATTGAATCACTGCCGTACAACTTGCATTTAGCACAAGGTATGCCACCAGTTCGTTCTTTTAACAAATTACAAACCACTGTACTAACGAAGAAGGTATCATTTAATACTTTATTACGTTCATATCGTAAATAATTTTATGAAAATTGTATTTAAAAGTAACAATAATATATTCGTTCATATTCATATTATTAACTAAATTATTTATTGAACGTATGAAAATATAGTTACCATAACAAATATTATCCATGGCCTAATGTACAATGATTTGTTGTAGTAATGAAAACTAATTTATTTCACTAATGAATCTTATTATACTTAATCAAATATTGTAAATAATATTTTAACATAACAATAACACATTTCGTTCTATCGATGAAAATTCACTCAATGATGTAGATTATTAATATCACCTCCAGTATTTTTCTCAGAGTTGAATGGATTAATAATCAGAATAAGATAGAAGATATTATTGCAGAAAAGGTATTAACCAGAGTTATTGTTCATAAGAGAAATATGTCAAAATTAATATTTGTAAAAAGCCCCAAATTTGCTGATGAAATAAATTAGACTTAGGTGTTAAGTAGGAAAGAGTCTTCCATATATTTTAATAAATATGAAACTAACTTGTTAAATGAAGGTTCGAAATACTCTTTCAAATTTGATAAATCTACAATTGCAAACAATTAATTTGATGATCATATCATTAAAAACTTCATTTGGATCGTTGCTAAAATTCAAACTTTTAGAAATTAAACGTCATTTTCCAGACATTACGCCTAAAGAAAGTGTCATTGTTTAAGTGCTTAAAGACAAGAGCCGTTCCTATCAGAAGCCTGAAAGGCAATACTATAGCTGCCTTCGATTATAGAGATTATTTTGATAGTGTCAGTGCCTTTTAACCTACGGCACTTATGTAAAGATACAACTTACAATTAGTCCTATATCAAATCCAGTTTTAACTGAAATCTCCTTTTTACCTAACAGAAGACACATAAGCCAAAAAATTGTGTGAAACCCATTGTCTCCAAATATCAATATTAATTTTATTTCCAATTAACTGCCCAAGTGACTATCAGACAAATTTCCCAGCTCGCCTGTACAACTTATTTTTCCATAAATTTATTCAGTATACAAGTTTTCGTGATTAAATTTTCACAGTAAGTACAATTCAAATGAATAATGTTCATTGCTGCAAATCTGGTCTGTGAAGTATAATTTTCTTTTATTTATATATTCCCGGGATTTCTATTCATGTCTATAACAACACCTTTGTAATTTCATCATAAGTGTTGGTATTTACAAGAAAAAGAATAGGGCAAGGATCTGTTTCACGTGGTTTTCTCCAAATTTACTTTTACAGCTAACAGCCCGGTTACATTGCAATGGAATCTAACAAGCTATAGCCGGATAAGCTAGTGAAATCGACCCTTGCATAGATTCGTGCAATATTTTTTTTTTTTTCTGAAGCAGCTTCTTGTATAATATTGAATCCCAAAAAAATTTATTTTAACTTTATAAAATTTGTTTTTCGAGTAAATAACTGGCAAAAAGAAAATAAAGTTTCTAGTAGGTTGCAGTAGTGACGCTCCTAGATGTCTCCCAAGAAAACCAAAAATATAAGTAAATACTTTAAGGGTTTTTTTTTTTTTAATATGCTACTCTTTGGCCCCTTTTTTACTAGAAACATGTACCCAGACAACATATACAAAATGCAACTTGATACGGGGGTATAACATAGTAAAATAAAAAAATATATTATTTTGTGTAATGATACACATACGGTAATAGGTGAACCACTTTGAGTTTTCTGTGGTAAATTAGACACTTTCCTTGAATGTCGCGAGTTTGACACATCCAATGTTAATTTGAAAGAATCTATTTAAGAAATGGATCACCACTCCAAGAGTGTTCACAAGTGTTGATGTGTGTGGTTGTGTATCTATTACGCTCCGAAACATTACCCAGATTGTGGGCCGTATCGAGCATTAAAAACAGACTATTTTGCGTGATTGTTAGTGAGAACCATACATTAAGTTAGTTTAAAGTAGAAAGAACTGTAAGTGATAAAATTAATACAAACTGATATATTCCTCTGGTCACCGATAGAAACATAACCTCCGCGGAGTTGATCCGGGCTGTGTTTCTCGCGCGGCTTGACAAGGAAACGCGACAGTGTAGACAACCAGTTATACAGAGCTGAGTAGGCGATAAACAACCAAGATGTCCAGCGGGGACGAAAGTTCGTTGGATGATAATAAAAGAAAAAGGGAAGCGGAAGAACATGATATTTTCGCCAAGAGTAAAAGAGTAGCAAGAACACCTACGAAAATACAAGGAAGGCAAGATCAAAAAATAGATAAGTTAATAGAAATGGTGGGAGAATTAACGAAAGAAGTGAAAGAAATGAAATTGCTAGAACAAAAAAGAACCGAGCAACTGGAACGATTAATCGAGGAAAATGAAAATTTAAAACAAGAAAATAAAAAGAGAAAGGATGAGAATGAACAGTTGAAAAAGGAAATGGCAATAATTAAAAATGGCATACAAGTAATAGAAAAAGAAACAAAGAAAAATAATCTGGTAATAACTGGATTAAAAATAGAGACTCAGGATGAAAACGTATTGAAAGAAAGTATGGAAGGATTTATAAAGCAACATCTGCTAGTGACAGCTGATATTATAAAACTAGCTAAATTAGGTGAAAAAACATGCTTGATACAGACTGGTAGCGCGTTGGAAAAAGACAAAATTATGTCGAATAAAAATAAATTAAAAGACCTGAAATCAGCAAAAAAAATTATATCTGAAGAACTAACAACCACTGAGAAAATTGTGCGAAGTAAAATACAAGCGAAAGCAGAACAAGCGCGAAACGAAGGGAAACATGTTAAAATTGGTATGAAGAAAGTTATTGTTGACGGAATAGATGGAGATGGAATAAAATAAAACGAATTGAAGCAAAAAACGGATAAAAAATGAAAGAAAGAAGGATCGATCGATGAGGAGCACGGCAATGGAAATGGAAAAGGATACGGAAACAACAACTATGACGGCGCAAAGAAAAAATAAAAACAACGGCGGGACCAATGTATGGAGATTAGCTACCTGGAATGTGAGAGGGATGAATGGTAAAGAGCAGGAAATAGGCATGGAATTTAACAGTATGAGATTGGATATATTGACGGTAACAGAGACAAAGAAAAAGGAAAAGGTGAGATGACGCTTGGTGATGGGCATATGTTAATATACAGCGGAGTGGCGATAGATAAAAGAGCTGCGGTGGGAGTTGCATGTTTGATTAACAATAAGTTAACTAAGAACGTAAGAAAATGGGTAGCACATACGGAACGAATCCTACAAGTAGAAATAAAAATGGACGAAGAAATATGGACAGTAATATCTGCTTATGGACCTAACGAGGATGAAAAAGCTGAGATTAAAGATCAGTTTTGGGAAAAACTAAACGAGGTGACAGAGAATAGCAAGGGTAAAATAATAATAGCGGGTGATATGAATGGAAGAGTCGGAAGAGTGGATAACTTATACAGGTGTAGTTGTAATATGGCGAAGAAGTGAAGAACAATAATGGAACTAGGTTAATGGAATACTGCATGATGAATGGCCTGATTGTGGCAAATACGTTTTACCAGCACAGACATATACATAAATATACAAGAAGGGGACCAAATAATGAATTGTCAGTTATAGATTATATTCTCGTTGAAAAAGAAAATAAAAAAGAAATAAAAGATATAAGAGTAATGAGAGGGCCAGAAATAAATACCGATCATTATATGGTGCTTGGGAAGATCAAGAGGAAGGTAAAAAACATGGAAAGAAAGCAGAAAGAGAAGAAAGTGGAATTCAGAACAATAAGAAGTTATAAATTAAGGAATCCAAAAACAGCTGAAAAATACAGGGATAGTGTAGAGGATAAAATAATGAAATTGGGGGAAGTAGAAACTAGAATCTGGAGGAACTTTGGAAAAGTTTTTAAACAAATAATATTAGAAACAGCAAAAGAATGTGTGGAGAAAGGAAAGGTAATAATAAATCAAAACAGACAGCTTGGTGGAATCAAGATCTCAAAGAAGAAATCAAAATAAAGAAGGATAAATGGAAAGAATATCTAGGAAGCAACACTAAGGTTAAATATGAGGCCTATAAGGAACAAAGGAATAAAGTTAAAAAAATGGTGAAAGAGGCGAAACAGAGAAGTTGGGAGAAGTTTGGCGAAAAAATGGAACTTAATAGAAAAGATAATCAAAAGTTATTTTATAAAGTATTAAAAAATGCTAGGAATGAACCAGGGACGAGACAAGGAAACATACTAGACAAACAAGGAGAACTTCTTGTAGACGACGGAGAGATAATGAACAGGTGGAGACAGTATTTTAAAGAGTTATTGGATAGTACGAATGATGATGATACACCTATTGAAAACGTTGGAACTACTGAAATAAATGAAGTTGATCACATGGAACCTATAACAGAAAAGGAAGTAATTGACGCTATAAGGATTTTAAAAAATGGAAAAGCTCCAGGATATGACATGATAACCTCAGAAATGTTAAAAGCGCTAGGAGAAAATGGCATAGAACTGATGTTAAAAATATTCAGGAAGTCATGGGAAGGTGAACAAGTACCAAAAGATTGGAATATAGGATTAATAGTACCAATACACAAAAACGGAAATACACGTGATTGCAATAACTACAGAGGACTAACACTATTGAGTACAGTAACAAAAACATATGAAAGGATTTTGGAAAACAGATTAAGAAAATATACAGAAGCTACAATGGAGGAATCACAAAGCGCATTTAGAAAAGGCAGAAGTGTAAACGATCATATATTCACAATAAAGCAGATAATAGAAAAGGTTATACTGAGTCGGACAAAAGCATGTTTTGGCTTCCTAGACCTAGAAAAGGCGTTCGATAGAATTCCTAGAGGAACGGTTTGGAAATATTACAACAAAGAAAGTGATGATAAATTGATTAGAAAATATCAAAATATGTACAATGACAACATTTACTATGTCATAAGTAAAAATAGGAAGTCCGAAATGTTTAATACTAAAGGAGGACTAAGACAAGGAGGTGTATTAAGCCCATTACTATTTAACGTATTTATTGACGGAGTATTGAAAGAATGTAAGTCGAAATTAACAAAGTTGAATATAGGTTATAGACACTTGACACCAGTAGACATTACAGAATGCATATTTGCTGATGATTTGGTTATCATGGCTAGTAGCGAAGAAAAACTTCAGAAAAATATAAATGAATGGAATGCAGTTCTGACAACATACAACATGAAAATTAACACGAAAAAGACCAAGGTAATGATGATAACAGCAGGGAATGAAGAGCAGATAAGAATATATATTGATGGGGAAAAGATACAACAAGTTTCTGAATATAAATATCTGGGAGTTACAATTGAAAGAAATGGAAACCAAGACATAGATATTACCGAACGAATTAATAAAACTGCCAAATTATACCATTCAATGAAGAAAACATTTATATTTAAAAAAGAAATAAGCTACAAAACTAAGATGACGGTATACAGAACAATATACAGACCTATACTCACCTATGGAAGTGAAACATGGGTTCTCACAAATAGACTCAAAAGCAAAATACAAAGCATGGAAATGAAATATTTGAGAGCATTATGGAATAACACGTAGGGACAGAATCCAGGAACACGGACATAAGGGAAGAACTAGATGTAGAGCCCATTTACAATATATAGAGGAGAAACAACTAAATTGGTGGGGCATGTACAGAGAATGGAGCAGACAGGCAAGCGAGAAAAGTAATGGAGGCGAGGATTATGATCAAAAGGGGACCAGGAAGACCAAGGATAACGTGGGATAAAGTGGTAGCAGGGGCAATTATGAGAAGAGGACAAACGGTGATAAACGCAAGAAAACTAGCGGGAAATAGAAAAGAATGGAAGGACTTTGTACATTTGACTTAAAATCAAACACACATGTAGCAAAAGAATATAATTTAATTTTATTATTATTACCTCTACACCGAAAGGTAAAAGAGGCATGTGATTATATATATATATATCACCACTCCTCAAGGCGTTAAAATTGTTCAATTGTTCTACAGCAGTAACAATTCCGTGTGAACTGTATATCGACTTTTACGGGATGATTATGGTGAATTTAATCGTTCTACTGAACGAACAATTCGTTATGCGTGCATATCATTACGGTGCACGTTCAACTGACAATGAGAATATTGCTGCTGTGAGTGACGGTGTAGCTGAAGACCAAGAATTGTCGATTTGTTACCGTTCGCAGGCTTTGGGCCTTACTTATGGCCTCCTTTGGACATTTTGTGGCATAAAGACTTGCATTTACACCGCTAGGAAATCCAGGGAACACAAAACTAACGCTGAAAGCTGATGAACAGCAAAAACTTTACGCTGATTGGGTTTTAAAGGAACGAGAAATCGATGTTGATTTTTCAAAGCTTTTCTTTCTTCTGTTGAGCTATTCGATACGTTAGCGTATGGAGAAATTTGGCCAAATAACAGCATTGGCAATTACGACAGGAAATGTTGTATATAACATCACTTTGATCTAAAATTGGTGTCCTGTACTTAGTTTGTGTAAAGGCTGTTCCTACAGTTATTAAATTGTATGTTGATGTTTCTAAAGTTTGAAATATTTGATTATGCTATTAGTTAAACCTATGGAGACTAGTTTACAGTATCTAAAAGTGATAGATGCATCATTATTTGTATGTTTTTCAAAAGAATTTGGAGAGTAATTTGGAAAGAATGAACTTCCCCACACAAAGTGATGAAGGAAGGAATGCTTAGACATAGATGTTAATCTCCTGAAGGTGACAAAATTCGATACATACCTCGAAGTGACACGTTACAAGTACTCGCCTACTAACAGGAATTCTGTTACTATACGAATGAAATTGAAAACTGAAGGGACATCAGCTGTGAAATAAAATATTCTATTTTGAGTTTATTTTCTCAAAACTTTCGGTTGCACATTGTTATGCAAACCTTACATATTGATGTGCACTTATGCAGGTCTTATAGATCTCGATATTGCATATGCAATATATGCATGCAAATAAGTGCATGAAATATGTGTAATACACAAAAACTTTTAAAATTCGCAGGGATTTCCCAGTCCTGTTATCATATTGATTTGCAAAATTATAATTTATCGTGGTTAATTATTTGTGTTTTGTTTATTTTAAAGTAGGAATAATACTCTATCGTAGACTATTTTAAATATTATCAGTAAACCGGTTCTTTATATCACATTCATTTCCTGTTCTAAAATCATCTACTGTTAATGATTCTATTCTGAAATCACCAGTTAATAGAAAACGATTACATATTACCGTAAGATGAACCAGCAGCTCAAACCTCAAACTGATGCAAGGAAAACGTTTTCAAAAGGAAACTGCGAATGCAATTCTAATTTAAAGGTAATCGGGCTTATACTGTTCATATTAATTACTGAATTGTACTTAGCGCTGCACATACATCGTTATCTATCCCAAGAACATGACAAAATGTATACTAATTTTGTGCGTAAAGGAGATATCGATAAATATGTCTGGCAGCGATTAAAACAAACAATATAAGTGAACAATTTGCGGCAGAAATTTTAAGAAAGATCGGCAAAGAAGGTACATCTCCCAGAAAGAAGAGAGATAATGTAAGTACGATTTTATTTCCTAGAATGGAGTATATATCGCTGAAAAACTGTTGTAATTTGTTGCAGTTCTTCATTCAAGCGTATGGTAATGATATTCCAAAGTTTCCGTGTGCGCAAGGTCCGCCTGGCCTCCATGGATTACCAGGTGAAAAGGGCGAAAAAGGATCTGCTGGCCAGCTGAGTCCACCCGGAATGCCATGTAGTTGTGCCGCCAGTATTACTGATCTAGAGAGAAGAATCGGTGAGAAATAGAATTATCTTGAATAGATAGAAATTTAAGCTTCCAAGTGAAATATTTTTTCTCGTGACCTACTACGGCCCGTGGGCCAAATCCGGCCCGGCAGTATCACCAATCCGACTCGCGATAGCTAATGACCAATGTCATAAATCCAGCCCGCGACAGCTAATGGCTAATTGGCTAATAGCTTTGATAAGTTAGGTAAAAAACACACTATGATAATAACTCGGTTTTATTTACTTGCTAGGTAAAGCTTAATAAAATAAAGTATAATACGCAGAAATGTAACTTAATCGTAATAACTAACAAATAATTGAAATGAATCCCATTGACATTTACATATAAACTAGTGAACATCTCACGGTTTCACCCTCGGTAGTTGGGATAAAGAGTATCGTATATGCATGTATATCGGTGTTTGGAATCAATACATCTTAAATCGCAGATATGATTTTTACCCTGAAAATCCCTCAGGAATGGAAAAGCTAAATTACTAATACTAATGACATTTATGTAATTGAGATTTTCCACTGATAATAGTTTGTAGTTGTGGATTAATTTTACTTGTACCAATTATTAAAAGAGATTTAAGGTGTTCATTGGTTAACTTAGGCCTGTAAACATTGTACTTTGTGTACTTCATTTTCGAGAATGTTTTCTCACACAAGTAAGTAGTACCAAAAACAGAAAACAACCCACGAGCAAATTTATGCAAATTATCAAACTGTACCAGTGGAAGACTTATAAAATTCCAACAAAGATGAGTTTTGATATTTATTCTTAACTATATCACTGCACTATAAATCAATAATTTCCATTTGAAGTTCAGGGGCTAGGGTTTCAATTTCAGTATCAAAAGGATTTTGAAAAATCTTAATTTCATGCGCGATGACATCAAAGTCTGAGAAACGAGTATCAAAATTTATCTTCAAAGCACTCAAAGCGTCGATTGCAAAATCAACGGGAAACTCGGTTTCAGTAGTATAGCTGAACATTTCACATGTTTTAAAATGTGTGAAGCATTGTTTACGTAACTGTGATTGAAACAGTATTATTTTCTGTCGGAACGATTTGATGTTAGTGTATAAATCAGGGAGAAGCTGGTCTTCTCCTTGCAATCTCAAATTCAATTCATTCATATGTTTTGTCAAATCGACATAAAACGCTAACTTCCACTGCCATTCGCTATGTAATTCGTTAAGAGGGCGATGCTTTTCATTCAAAAAAATTTCAATCTACCACAACTAAGCCAGCGTACAGCGGTATCATATGGTAAGCCATTTTCTCCAATCTCTTCAATAAACTCGCGGAATAGTCGGTGATTCAGCCCAGTGGATCTGATGAAATTAACAACTGATATAATTGGTTTTAGAACTTCAGACCTATCCAAACATTTTCCGCACAAGGACTGTTGCCTTTGACACAAGTGCAACGACTCCTTTATTTTTACCACACATATTTTTGCCTCCATCAGTTCCCTAACAGCCAGAAATATTACATAGATATTTTTAAAAAGATATTCTATAAATATTTTTCGTGAGAGGTTTTTGAATATATTTTTCATATTTTTTTCTAAATATAGACAAAATATTCAATAAAATATTTATTCATATTTTAAAATTAATGAAAGCGCAATATTTTTTTTCTAAAATATTTGTAAAATATCTATATATCAATCTATTTAATTTTTCAAAATGAACTAAAATTGTTCTTGGTTATTTAGAAGGTTATAACGTTGATAACGAAAAGTTGAAACATACATAGAGTTGTCTAAAAAGGCAAGAACTTGTTTTTTCACACTCACCATACAAATCAATAATTCTGGCATCTTTTAAGGCATACTGAAGGTTTATCAAATTAATCACTATTTTTTGAAGTGTTCTAAATAAAAAACAAACATATTTATTATCACTTTATTTGAATAAGCCAATAAAAATGAAAAATACTCATTTTTAAGTCTAGCCTTGGCTGGTGCCAGGTACAACCCTATGGCTTTTTTTCATATCTTCGGTAGTGGCGCTCTCATGACGTTTACACAGTTAACCCTAATCTGCCCTAATCGTATATTATTATAAACTATAACATGTAACGGACAAACGAATGAAAACGATGATACGCACGTGCGCGTATGCATTCTATTGACCTAATCATAGACGCATAAACAATTTAAATCATAATAACACCGCACCTAATGAATAGAGTGTTGTGTTGACGTCCAGCTTACAAATATTACAAATAATATGATACAAACGCAATATATAATAGAAAAGTTACAGCGCTCAACTTAGATACTAATTAAATCATATTAGATATATATTATCTAATTTAATCTTTAAACTATCATTTTAAATAGGTACATACCTACTTAATATGTATGCATATTTTACCCATTTTATATTATTCGTCCTACGCACCAAATGTACAAAAGCAAAAATTCAATCTTTTTTTTATATGAAATAAAGCAAAATATTCTTGCAGAGTTATGAAAAATATATTGGCAAAACATTTGCAATAAAATATTATTAATATTTATAACATATATATTTTTTAAATGTTTTCCTAATATATTTTCTATAATATATTTTATGCATATTATATATCAAGAAAGATTTAATATTTTTTAAATATTTATAAAATATGAAATAAATATAGTTAGTCACTGGGGTTGTAATAGACTTTAAGTTTTTCCATGGAAGGTTCTTTTTATTAATGGTATTTTCAACTCCCTTAAAAATACTTTCCCCAGTAGTCGTGCCTAGAATACTATCAACATCAAGAAGTTCTTCATACACTTCATCATTTTTATCTACTCCTCGAATAAAAATCAACACCTTGTCTCATCCAAGGCCAGAGAAAACCACTCCAGATGTCCATTTTTGTCACAGTTGAGATGTATATTTTCTGCCATGTCTTGTACTCTCCGAGCAACAGTGTTTGCTGACAAACTAACAGTTTTAAATAAATTTACCTTTTCCGGGTACATTTCTTCGGCTGCTGCAATTACGCATTCTTCGATCACTTCTCCATCGCTGAATGGTTTTCCACGTTTTGCCATTTCAAGAGCCACACCAAGGCTGGCCCGAGTTGCAGCCTCTTGTTCAGTATTGGCTTTTGTAAACAAAGATTGCTGCGATTTCAATCCGCGTTTCAGAGCTTCAAATTTTTCTGTCCGAAAACTTCCTGTATATTTTGAGTAATTCTGAAAATGCTTCGCTTCATAATGACGTTTAATGTTATATTCTTTGAAAACGGCTATGGTTTCATTGCAAATCAATTTTTATATTTCTTACCGGATTCAATCACGAAATATTGAAAGCTCCATTGATCTTTAAATGTCCTGCATTCACCATCTATTTTTCGTTTATTTTCCACACTAGTAAACCATACACACAAATAAGTCAAATCAAAATACTATTACGTATGGACGTTGGTCGATCGGTTCGATGATGTCTTTTAAACGGTGTTATGCACTACTTTATTTCACAACAGACAGTTTCGCTTCCTTCGCCTTCTCAGAGCAGACTAACTCGCGGTGGCGCCACTAGCCTTTTTATACTTCAACTACTGCCATCTCGAAGTGAGTAGAATACACCACAACTTTCTCGAACCAACGACGTTATTTTCGAATGTTTAATTGTGATTGCGCTTTCGAAAGTACTACTAGCGGCATCTATTAGTGATAGAGAGTACTACCACTACCTATTTCCACTTTTGATCACCAGATATCGTCAAGTGTCACGGTCGTAACAACTCACAATAGCTTTATTCGTAGCGCAGATCAAACGCAATCACAAATCAGTTAGACGTATTTTGATTGGTTGATAGAAATCCGAACGTACAATCCAAGTCATTTGATTGACTGATTTGTGATTGCTCTACGAACAAAGCTATTAGCAATTTAACTGGCGAATTTAGCATATGCTCGCTCAAGGCGTGTGCTTCCTGCCATTATCTATAATACCTATAATATAGATAATGGCAGGAAAATTAAAACGGTTTTGACCCTTGGAACTTATTCGAGTAATCAGAATGGCCCTAAGACTGGAAAGTTTGGAGACCTCTGGTCTAGAGCAAGCACCTGCTTATTATTTACCTCATATATCAATAGAAAATATCAAATCACTATAAATCGTTCCTGCCTATTTTATTCAGGGAACAATTAGATATGCCCTGTTGCCTTCAAACGACTTGATTTCGAATAATATGAAGCAATTAATTTGCAATGTGTATAAACTCTACTAAATAAAATATTCGGGCTTACTAGAGAAACTTGATTAGATCAGTTTAGCGAAAGATAGTATTCGCATAGTTAAATTAATCGTCCCATCCGCTGCGACCACTAGAGCCTATTGTAAATGAAATGGTAGCTTGATTTGGTCAATGAAATATGTTATTATCGTAAGGAACACCAGTTTTGTTTTAACAATATTATTATTTTGTTTATAGAATGACCGTGACTGCGATGCAATAATCGCATTGCATTCACTGATGAGTAAGCGTTGCAACTCTATTTCATCGAATTGCAGTAAAAGTAATATTAAAAATAACAAGACTGATATTAGGCATTGATGATTACCAAAACACATCAAAAGAAAAATGTCTAAACAATTAACCGTAAAATGCCACCATGGTTTTTTCCTTTTCATGCTCCCTTGTGGAGGAAACACCATATGTGCAGAAAAGGGAAATAGAAATAGAAGAGGGAATAGAAATGTGAGTTTTCGCCTACCAAAGGCCTATGAATGTTGCTTGTTTGTGTTATAGTATTTTTCTCAGTGCAGTGGCACAAATACTTCTTTTTTTTTTCGTTACTTTATTGATATAAAAACATTTTCATTGAACCTGTGAATATACGTTTTTATAGAAAATAACTGCACTTCAATGATTTTTGCTCGTTGTCTTTTATATATATATTTGATAAATGCGTTAGCTAACATGACGTATACTTTTCATCAAGGTATGTTATCTGTTCGTTATTGCAATAAATTGCAAACCACTAAAATAACGGAGAGAGTATCATTTAATATTTTATTGCGTTCATATAGTGAATATTTTTATGAAAATTTTACGTAAAAATATTCACTATATATTATTAACAAATATATTTATTGAATGTATGAAAATATGGTTACCATAACAAATAGTATCAATGGATTAATATAAAAGGATTTGTTATAACAATAAAAACAAATTATTTCATTAATGAACGACTGTAAATTATATTTCATCATAACAATGACACATTTCGTTCTGTCTACGAAAATTCACTCAATAAATGTGGATTATTGATATTAGGACCACTATTTTCGCAGTGTAATTACTTGCAACTTTTAACTTTATACTTTTTTTAAGAGTCATAATTGCGGAGCAACGTATGATATAAAAAAAAAAAAACCATTTTTGTTTCAAAATATTCGGTTAGCCCTGACTTTTTAGAAAAAAAAGACAACAGAAGGTTAATTCAATTGAGCTCGCAAAATTATAACTTCTTCCCTATTTGCGTGTCTCAATCCTTTAATTTTCAAGATTCTCATCCAAAACATGGAAAAAGTTCACCCCGCATAGTTTATTTAATCGTAATTCTAGAAAATCTGAAAGGTGAACCAGGATCTCAAGGGGTTCCAGGGAAACCTGGTGTAAAAGGAGAACGTGGTGAACAAGGAATGGCGGGTCCCCAAGGACCAGAAGGTCCTCGCGGATTTCCAGGAGCGCCTGGAGAACCAGGTATTACTGAAGATTTCTCGCAATAATTTAGTTTCATTACGATTACTCTTTCCAAGGTCCCCCGGGCGTCGGCATTGAGGGGAAGAAAGGACGTAGGGGATATCCAGGACCAATAGGTAACTGCAACCATTAACAGAAACTTGGACTCTACATTAATACCAACTTTTATTTTTATAGGTCCAGCTGGTCCAGAAGGACAGGAAGGTATTAATTTTAGTAATAATTAAAGCTTTCTAACCTTACAGCTTGCGATGTAGAGGTAATACGAATATATTTCTTTCACTTTAACTTCCTCTACGACATCATCTCAGCTCCCATTTGCGCTCCATCTTGTCGTGCAATTTTGTGAAATTTAGTTTTAGGCAGTTATTTTTGCATAGTGAAAACGAGTCGCTATCTTGTTTAAGTAAGGCAAAGTAGAGATTTATTGCATCAGTAAATGTGTACAACCTAAGTACTACATTGTATGATAAGTCATTAACAAACGTGTGAAAAAAGCAGTAACACATAAGAAATAGAAACACAAGAATTAACAAAGAAGAATTACAAAGTCCATATATTTTTACAGCGGCCGAGATATTCTTCTATTCCGTCGTATGGCTTGTCTTTAAAGTATGTTTTACATTTTGATTCAAAATTCTTTTAGTTCGTTTCTAATCTAATAGTTAGGGGAAGTGTATTGAATGCTTTCGCGCACATGTAGTTTACCCCGGATTGGCATACCGACGATTTCTGTTGGATTCTTGTTGGATATTCGTGATAGTTTTTGTTTCGTTCCGGTTCTGATTTAAATGCGAACAATACCAGTCAAACAATACTGTCATTATTTGGTGTTTCTTAAAAAGATTTCTCCACGATGCACGCCACGACGCACCATCTAGCTCCCCAGAATAAGTTATTGAATGTTTGATAATAAATTATGAACTATGACTAACACGATATAATATCACAGTTGGTTCTTCAAAAACTATTGTGCTGAGAGGAAACTGTTTATTTGTCATTTCAATATTTGTCAATAGTTGTCAGAGTATTCATTCAGTTTATTGCCAGTTTCTGTTTTCTAAAATGAATTACACGAATGCTGAGATGTGTGATATGCATTTCGTTTACGGTCTTGCCAATGGAAATTCTCAGGCTGCTAGACGTCTTTATAAAGAACGATATCCGAACCGTATCATCCCGCATCATTCAATATTTGTCCGTCTTCACCAACGTCTTAGTGAAACGGGAAATTTTAAAAAACGGACGACTGGTAACGGGCACCCATCTACAGTGAGAACTCCACAAGTTGAAGAAATGGTGCTAAATGAAATTGAGGAACATCCTACTACAAACACCAGAAAAATTGCGTTTGCTTTAAACATTAGTCAGGCCACAGTTTGAAGAATATTGACAGATCAACTGTTGTATCCATATCACATTCAACGGGTGCAGGCACTTTTGCCAGCAGATTTTCCGCAAAGAGTGGCTTTTTGTCAATGAATGCAACACAAAATCGCGCAAAATCCTGACTATTTGGCTCAAATATTCTTCACCGACGAGGCTACTTTCTCTAGAAACGCGATTATTAATTTTCATAATAATCACATATGGTCCGAAGAAAATCCGCACGAACTAGTGAATGCCCGTCATCAACATCAATTCTCTGTCAATGTGTGGGCCGGAATTGTTGGAGATCAATTGATAGGTCCACATTTTTTACCGATGCGGTTAAATGGCGAGGTATATCGCAATTTTCTTGAAGAGGAGCTACCACTACTGCTGGAAGAAGTTCCGTTGCAATTAAGGTTACTAATGTATTTTATGCATGACGGTGCTCCAGCGCATTTTAGTTTAGTTGCTCGCGAGTTTTTGGACAATACGTATCCAGATCGATGGATAAGACGGGGAGGTCCACAACCGTAACCTCCTCGGTCTCCAGACTTAAATTCTTTGGACTTTTTTCTCTAGGGTCATCTTGAATCATTAGTTTATGCGATACCCATTGAAAATGTCAATGAACCTGGATATCGTATTATCGCAGTTTTTCAAACAATTCGAAATACCACTGGTATTTTAGAACGGACTCGCCAGTCAATATGAGGGATGGATAGAAGCATGTATTGCACTTGGGGGCGGTCATTTTAAACAGCTAGTATAAGTTAATTTTATTTTACTAATTATTTTGTTAACTTATAATAAAAACATTAATTATGTTAACTTACTATTAAACATTGTACAACTTTAGAACTAAGCGATTTTGGATATATGTTCTTATGAACTTTTATGATCAAAATAATCCCGGGAATCAGCGCTTAAAGTTTGTCGCATATATTGAGAATCACCCTGTATAATTACTGTTTTTTTTTTTTAAATACTAACCGAATAACTTTTTTGTGAGCCATGGTTTTTTTGAAATCTCTTTTCTATTGGATGCTACAACCTTTGTATTTTTTTTCAATTACCTGTTGTAATATATATTTTTTTTTGTCATTTCATTAACACTCATACTTTTATTTACTGTGTTCCAATTTTCATCTTTGCATACTCTCCATTAACTATGTATACCGTATATATTTTTTATAGTTTTTAGTATTTTGAGTCCTCGCTGAGTTCTAGCATTGTACTTTAATATTCAATTTCATATGCAAAACTATAGTATAGGAAGACACACGGAAGACGAACGCTTTTTAATTAAATAATACCGAGTTAATTTTAAAATAAATGTTCCTTTATTAACATTAAATCAAAGCTGATTACTTGCCATTTTAGTATAGGTGGAAATCATTTGTGAAAAATAATGTCGCCCAAGTTTTGTCCATCATTTAGAATACATGACTCAAGTCTCTTCACAAAATCCTCCGTGTGATGGACACGGACTAACATCTTTACAAGAATAGCTGCAACTTCTCGAATGATTGCATTGCTCAGCTCGTTTATATTTCGTGATTTGTGGTTATAGACACGGCTCTTGAGGTACCCCCACTGGAAAAGGTCACATACCGATAAGTGGGGGGATTTGGGTGGCCAAAGAACATCGTCAAAACGTGAGATAATCCATTCACGAAACGTGCGTCGAAGAACTGTCATTGAATTGTGGGGTGTAGCACCATATTGCTTCGATTATTCTATTATGTATTTTGCAAATAAACAAAAAAAATTCTATATTTAATGTGCAAATGCACCACCACTAAAATTTATCTTTATCTCACTATTTATATCATGTTAGACCAAGGATAATGCGATTCTAATTCCATTAAAATAATATATGCGTGTGTATTAAAACTATTATATACATATATTATGCAGCTGTTACAAAGAAATCGCAGCATAGCAAAAGAACCAGAATCGTTAAGAAAAAGTTCCGATTTCTCTGAGGGTGGTGACTACACATCCATTTAAGCTTATCGGATGCTTTTTGGATCCGATTGCCCCATCATTAATTTTAACTAAACATGCTAAATATTTATATTCTTTCAATATTAATTTTCATTTGATTTTGGTAAACATATCAATTCATATTTGTATTATTTGTATTACGCTGAAAATATTGTCGGATGCTGTTATTTAGCAAGATCGTTATTATGATATAAGCACTAGTTGGTCTTCTCATTCTCTTCTTAAGTTTCTTGCACGTAGCGCAACGTGCGTTGTAAACAGAATGGGCCTCAATATCCTCCTTGACTAACACCAGCTTGTTTTATTAGGAATTTTCCAGTTAGTTGTTGGTTCTAACTAACTACATTCCTGATGTATGGACACTTTTGACTTCTCGTAGAAATTTCTCTTGGGTATGCCTTCTCACGAATATGCTGCAGATTTTCTCTCGTGGCGCCGAATCAAAGGTTTTCCTAAATCATTAAATCCATAGAATATTTTGTTGTATTTTAATGATTACCTATTGGTAGTATTGTATCCATTGTCAGTACTTCGGGAATCGGGAATGCATCCATTATCCTAAACAATGCTTAGTATTTTAATAATAATTTCACATAGTACACATGATGGAGTTGATGATCATATTCTTTACTCATGGCGTTGTTATTATGTTTTTTTTTTTTTTGAGTTACAGGTTTATCAGGACTACCCGGTCAAAAAGGTGACAGAGGATTTCCAGGTATTCAAGGCCTACAGGGGCCAAGAGGTCTTCCAGGACCACCAGGTCCGCCAGGTAGATTGCTGGTAGGTACTGTGTTTGGACAATTAACTTATTGTTTCACTTTTCAGGGTTACCAGTAAGACTTTTAGGTATGCTTTTAGTAAAGTATTAAAAAACGAGTTTTCAAATAAGCGATTAATAACCTCAAATTGTCACATTATTATTAAGCTAAAGTAAATATATTCTGCAATTATAAACGTTTTAGTGCTTCTATAGCTATAAACGCAGTAGTTTCAGCACCTGGACTGTTACACAGCCTAATTTTAGAAAAATATAAACTACATTTTTTAAGCTCGCAAATCAATTAAACTTCCCGTATAATACTAACTTCAGAAGATCATTATCAAACTAAATACAACATTTATTTTACTAATATTAACCGTTGAATAATAACTCATACACTTCCAGGCCATTCGAGAATCCTAGAATTAAACGAATGCGTAAATAAAAAATGAATAAACAAAAAATTAAAGTTTACATACAGACGGAACACCGTTAGTTCGCTTTATTTCTGCACTGCAAAAACGGTAAATACAAAAAGGTGATATTAATGAATGTTTAAGGTGAAGAAGCAGTCAGATCCTCCGGACTTCCACGACCAGCAAATGGCGTCAGACCCTCTTATGAATCTGGTATTTAAGCATACTCTGCAATAAATTAGATATTTTAACATTTCAACATATTTCTTGCAGAAATTGATAATGGAAAAGGCGACCGGTTCTCAGACCCCTCCAGTAATAGTAATTGGTTAGAGGAAAAACGCACCACAATGCGACCTGATATACGTAAAACCGAGATTCTTGATTATTATTAAACACTTTTAAGAAATTTTGTAATAATTTGAACACAAAACTTAAATAACTTCAACTATTTATAAACACTAATTAGAATTAACTTACAATATTAAGCATCTTAAACTACGCTATAACATAAGTGCGAAAAAGGTCAGAGGCAAAATTCACTTGAAATTCTAGAAATTCAAAAACATAAAATAAAATATATTTTAAAGAGCAATCAAATCCAAACATATCCTCATTCACTTATCTTAACGTTTAAATATATTTTTCTTGAAAAAATAAAATCACTGTTGCAATTAGAAATTAGTATTTTAGTTTTTATAGTAAAATATTTAATTTTAAAGTAAGTTAAATCATTTTTCCGCTATCAATTTCTAATGTTTCGGATCGTTGAAGCAGTAGTCTTCCTTCACTCAAATAAAGGCGGTGCTCTGGCTTGTTATGTGATCCGACCACTAATTGGACGGAGTCGGTTTTCTGGCCCGTTAATTATTTCCGACCTCTAATTCAGCGGAGCCGCTTGTCTGGCCCGCGATTTGAATGAAAGCGATTTCTTTCTGGGTAATCAATTAGCTCGAAACGAAGTCAATAGTCCTTGATTGACTCGCTAATGTGGTCCGGTTAAACACCAAAATTACACCAAATGAATGGTGATCGCTCATTAATTGAATTTATTAAATATTCGAAGGTTACATATGTTTTTGTCATTTAAAGCATGTGTGTTTTTTGTATGTGATCGTTTGTAGATTTTGGCTGATTCAAGTCAAAACTACCACCAAACATCACATATTTAAAATTTTTGGACAAACTAGGTGAAATTGTTAAAGGGCGGTAATTAATCATATCTAATCTTGAACCTATTTAAACAGCCCTATCACATTAGATACTTTCAATTTCTCTGGAAATTCACCTAACCTAAATGACATATTTATTAGAATGGTTAATGGCGTAACTAGTAATTCTGGTATTTTTTTACCAAACTGCACGGTACATCATCAGGTCCAGCGGATCTATTATTTTTCATTTTATTAAACAAGTTTCTGAAATATTGTAGTATCAAATAAAGCTATCTTTGTGTCTACTTTTTATTGGATGCAGAGTAATGTCTTTATGAAATATATAATTCATATAATGCAGAATTTCATTATAAAATTGACTCAAAAATAAAACGCTCTTATGTTTAAGATAATCGTTTCTTTATACAGAGTGTTCCATCGAACTAGATCATTAGAATTTCTCGAACTTCTAGCAGGAATTTAATTTTGAAACTTGTCGAATAGTGACGGCCGACTATGATCTATTTAAAGAAGATATTTTCAGCCTTACCGCACTTTTGGTATACAGGGTGTCAATATCAATTTTCTTATTTTAAATGGAGTGGTGCATTTTTTATGAGTTTAGTGTATTGCTCGCATCATTTGTGATGAGTTTGTATTAATGTTTCCTATTCCTAAAACTAATTGTTTTTTAGATATTGTCAAAGTTACGTGACAAAATTTTGACATTTGCACTCTTTTCAATAAAATTAAATATCTCATAGGCTACTAAACATTAAGATTAAGGGTGTTCAGAAACTCATGTCCAATATGGATATCTTTAAAGTGAAACTTTTTTTTTTGTCATAGGGAACGTGGTATTTTTCAGTGCAGAATTGAATGGAGCGTAAGATTCTACATCGATTAGTATTAAGGTTTAATATACCTATTTCTGATAGTTTTTGAAATATTCGCGTTTGTTTTATAAAACCTGCAAAAATATGCCAAAGTTACTACTGTAAAGCAAGCTATTCGGAACATTCTGTATAGCGCAAAATTGCACGCTTTTTACAGTAAGAAATTAACAAATTAATGAAATTTTTGCTTTTAACTGTAATAATTAGGAGGGATTTTTCCAAGAAATTTTTTTCTCCTCCGTAGCAGGATTCGAACCTGCATCCCCTCGTTTGCCGGACGAGTGCTTTCCCAATTAGGCTAGTCGAGGATGCGAAATTCGAGCGTTATAACCTAACACAAAATTGCAAATATCTCAAAAAAGATTGACTTTACGTACAGGAAACATTAATACAAACTTATCAAAAAGGATGTGAACAATATACTGCACCCATAAAAATTGAACCATACCATTTAAAATAAGAAAGTTGATATCGACACCCTATATACCAAAAGTGCTATAAGCCTGAAAATATTTTCCTTAAATAGATCATACTCGGCCATGACTACACTGCAAGTTTCAAAATTGCTACTGGAAGTTCGAAAAATTCTAATGACCCAGTTCGGTGGGACACCTGTATAGACAAGTACATGTGCAATAGCTTTAGTGCCCTTTATTTCTGCACTGCAAAAATGGTAAATACAGGAAGATGATATTAATGAATGTTTAAGGTGAAGAAGAAGTGGCAGCACGACCAGCAGATTTCTTCACATCCTCTTATGAATCTGGTATTAAAGCACACCCTACAATAAACTAGATACTTTAACATTTCAAAATATTTCTTGCAGAAATTAATAATGGAAAGGGGCGACCGTTTTTCAGCCACCCCCAGTAATAGTAATTGGTTAGAGGAAAAAGGCACCACAACGCGAGCTGATGAACATAAATCCCAGATTGTTGATTACTATTAAACATTTTTAAGAAACTTTGTAAGAATCATTATATTCAATATACTTCACTTTCTTTGTAAACAACTTCAAACACAAAACTCAAATCAGTAATCCGATGTCCTCCTTCCTTCACTCCAACAAACGCAGTGCTCTGACTTGTTAAGTAATCCGACCCCTAATTCAGCGGAGCCGCTTGTCTGGCCCGCCATTTGAATGAAATCGATTTTTTCTGGTTCATCTATTAGCCTGAAGCGAAGTCGATAATCCTTAATTAGCTCACTTATTTGGTACGATTAAACACCATAACTACACCAAATGAATGGTGATCGCACATTAATTAAATTTATTAAATATTCGAAGGTTATATATTTCTTTGTCATTTAAAACATGTATTTTTCGTTTTTTGTATGTGATCGTTCGTAGATTTTGGCTGATTCAAGCCAAAACTACTACCAAACATCGCATATTCAAAATTTTTCGACAAACTAGATAAAATTGTTAATGGGCGATAATTAATCACATCTAATTTTGAACATTTTTTATACAGCGGTGTCACACTAGATACTTTCAATTTGACATTTACTAGAATGGTTAATAGCGTAGTAATTCTGGTATTTTTTATTAAACTGCACGGTAGATCATCAGGTCCAGCATCTTTTATTTTTAATTTTATTAAGTAAGTTTCTGAAATATTGTAATATCAAGTGAAGCTAATATTGTGTTTATTTTTTATTAGATTACTGATGTAGAGTATTATCTTTATGAAATACATAATTAATATAATACAGAATTTCATTATAAAACTAACTTAAAAATAAAACGTTCTTATGTTTAAGATAATCGTTTATTTATATAAACATATACATATGTAATATAAACACTTTTTCCTAGACATCAATATACTTATACTAGTTGATTATGATATATTTATGTTATTAACATTTATCCCACTAGTAATCAGATATCGCTGAATATGTTCTGACTTTGATTTCAAGAACAGAAAGTGGTCTTGCATCTGCTGATAACTTTTGCGTGAAAATAGAAGAGATTCTTGAGAATCCTTGATTGTATACTTCGTAATTATTTTGCCTTCTTAAAAACAGACATTGTCATGGGCGTAGCTATAAATTTTGTTAGAGGGAGGCCCACAAAAAGTCGATTGCATATAACTATCGAATAGTAGAAGTAGTAGAAGTATAAAAACTTGATACTAATTTGATGCATGTGAAAATTTGTTACGCCCTGAACAAAGTAAACTCACAAGTGGACGGCCAGGTCAGCGTATCACCGATTGAGCTGAAAAAATTGTGGCGCTTTTTTTGTGAATAGGCCTCTGATGGATCAAAAAAAAACGATATTTTTGAATGGCGAAAATCACGTTTAATCGTGTAAATTCGTAATTTACATCATTATATTGATAAAAAATGTAAAACAAGCAACTGGCTGTAATGAACTGAAATAATTCCGCATATTTTTACTGCCGTGGCCGCACTCATACAACAACAGTAAATTGTAATAGATAACAAACAAACCCGTCTGTTTGTTATCTGGTCTAGTGGATAGCGCACTCGATTTCTAAAGGCAAAGTCTGGAGTACAAGGTTGCTCTCGTGTTCATTTAATAATATATGTATAAATAATTACTAAATACAATTTTCGCATTTACATTTAATTTTTGTAATTAAATTTAAATTGTTGCGCTACGAGAATTGCACATGAATTAAAATTCAATAATAAGACATTCAAGATATGAAATACTCGTTATAAAAAATTATGGCAATAAATGAATTAATGAAAGAACTAGATAAAAATGGAAAATACTTGATATTATATTAACGTAATCTCTATAATATGAAAATTTTACATATTATTGCACCGTGATTGTGATTTTGTTTTTTTATTGAATTTTAATTCATGTGCGATTCACGTGTCGCAACAAGCTAAATTTAAATGTGAAAATTTAATTTAATTAAATTTTTATATGTTATTAATAAAGAAAAAATTAATACAGTAACAACCTCAAACTCCAGACTTTACTTTTAGGAATCGAGCGCGCTATCCACTAAACCAGGCGGCCCATCGGCTTGGTACCTACTATAATTTATGAGTGCGGCCTCGGTACTAAAAATGGAGTTTATGCGAAGCTTTTTTAGTTTATTACAGCTAAATGTTGCTTGTTTTACATTTTTTATCAATGTAATAATATTGATTATGAATTATGATGGAAATTATGAATTTACACAATTGAACGCGTTTTCTCGCAGTTCAAATAAATATCGTTTTCATTTGTTGACCAATCCTTTTTCCAATTTCTTTTTTTGCTTCAAAAATCACCTCAATTTTTTTCAGCTCCACCGGCGATATGTTGATCTGGCCGTCCCCTTGCCAATACATTAATCTCAGTCAGTGCATACATCTACGCAAGGAGTTAGAATAAAAAGGATACAAGTGCCAACTTTTTCGTATGCTATTTATATCCTTTTTATTCTAACCTTTTCAATTGCGATTTTTGTTTTCCCTAATTTGCTGGATTTTGCAAGCAAATCCTACATACTATCATCTATACGCTTATCCGCAATCCATGCGTTTTGTAAGCCGATAAGAGAACTTAACTAACAGTTAAAAATATTGAACATTTAATATACATTGTTTTATTTTAAAAAAATTGTCACAACACACCAAAACCAACCTTTGAATTATCACGTAAATAAAAGTCATAATATAAAACATGAATTTCCTTGGCTTTTGAGCAAACTTGCCAATCACTCCTTGATTAGCTCCTCTTTTTTTCTGCAACTATTTTTCGATAAAGACCCATTAAACATAAGCCATTCAATCGATATTCTGTCATGGTAGATCGTAGCCAAGTTTTCACTCTGCGTAAAGTACTGAATGATCCCTCGATCCTACTTGTTGCCCCTCCTCCTGCCCATACGACCATGGACATCTTTGAAAATATTCGGGCTCTAGTAAACATATTAACAACATTTAAATCTAAAGAACAATTATACTATCAGCTTTACCAGCTAACCTCTGGCCTGCCCGCGGCATGTATCAGTGAACTATTTTTATCACATATTCGCTGTCACATATTAAAAACTTTAGTTACAAATAAAACGTCAGTTATATAAGCCTTCTTAAACTTTATAACTATCCACATAAAATTGAAATTATGAAAACTGCGGTATCTAAGGAGATCGTTTCCACAAGCAAACTAAAAACACTTAATATTTTTCTATTTGTTATAATTACTGAAGTTTGCTTAGGTATTTGTTTGTACTTTTATATAAGGGCTAATTTCGTGTCTACGACGCAGATGGAGGAAATATTATTAAAATATCAGATTAAACCAAATAACACTGAAGGCAATTCGCTTTCGCAACTTTTACGAAAAGCCACTAGGGAGATGGAGTTATCCAGAAAAAGGAGGGTAAGTTTTTACGTGAAAAATTAGTAATTAATATTAAAGTCATATATTTTCTTATCTGTATGGTAAATTATTTATTTTAAAATTCTTGGTTTTAGCGAATTATGAACGAAAAAATATTTAACGGTTAGCGTGTGGGTTTAAAAAATGAATTTTATGTAAACTGTGAAAGAGATTTATTCTCTGCTGCGATAGAAATCTTACCTGAATAAACATTCTGAACATAACAATTTGTTACTAATAACTTAGTTTACGTTTTTTCAATTTGAAAATTAAATTTATATTTATTTATTGTTTTATGAAATTGATCTTTCTTTAAATGTATGCGTCATTTTGCAAAATGGAAGATAAAAATACCTGTTTTGTTATATAGAGATAAAAATTTGTTTTATCTATGTGTTTGTGTAGTATTCTTTAGTAGTTCTTTTTTTCTTAATATGAATTATTTCTAACACTGTTCCGACATTGTAATGTTTTTCTTTCGTTGATATATCTCTTAGTTCAAAATTAAAGGTATGGTGTTCATTATGCATATGTTTTTTAAGCGCAGTGATGTTATTTGTATAAATTTATGTCCATTAAGAATTGCATAGTATTTTATAAACAACCTGTGTTTGTTTTTGTTTGGAAGTAGTAACTTAAAACTTTTTATATAGAAATTTTAAGTTATTATGATTTTGATAAGCAACTTTAATATTACCATATTAATATATTAAAATTCTATTATTTTTTTCTGATATTGTGTCAATGTATGGTAATGCTATACAGGGTGTCCCATCGAACTGGGTCATTAGATTTTTTTGAACTTCTAGCAGGAGTTTGATTTTGAAACTTGCAGTGTAGTCATAGCCCACTGCTATCTATTTAAGGAAAATATATAACTTTATAGCACTTTCGCTATACAAGGTGTTAATATCAACTTTCCTATTTTAAATGGAATGGTACAATTTTTATCGGTACAATGAATGTATAGAGTCATTTGCGATTAGTTTACATGACAGTTCCCTATCCCTGAACTCAACCGTTTTTGAGATATTTGCAATTTTGTTGATTTTTTGACGTTTGCACTGTTTCAAGTGAAATTAAATAGCTGATGAGGTATCAGATATTTAGTGGTTCCACTAATGTCGATGTAAGTACAAAGACGTAGGTAGAAAGTGTTATGGCAATAATAACCGAATCACATACAGGGTGTTCGAAAACGCATCTCCAATGTGGTACGGTGTGTACCATTAAACCAACGAAGCTTTTTTATTTCAAATGGAACATGGTGTTTTTTACTGCAGCATTAAATGCAGCGTAAAATGCTACATCGATTGACATTAGGGTTTGGTATACCTATTTTTGATAGTTTTAATCCCTTAATACCTAGTTTAATACAAAAAGCCAAGAGACTGCATTGTTTTCGGAGACTCCATGTCAGACGGCTCTCCTACATAGAAAATATCTGGTCTAGTAAGTGAACAATATCTGAAATATTATGGGTATGTTTAGGATATCTGCTTTAATTTCCCTTTGTATTTTATTTCTTTGAGGTTTTTATTCATTGCAAATAAATGTAGGTATCCAATCATTGTTACATTCTTCATGAATGTAGAATAAGTCTAAAATGTTATTTGTATATGTAACTTTCAATGTTTTTCTTATTTCTTTCGATTTACAATATTTTACTTGTTAGAAGAAAATGTGTGAAGGAGTTGACAGTATTAGGACTTACTATAAAACATATGACTTGTTAATACTGCATAGGTTTATCACTATGCAATTTGGCAAATTACGAACAATGGATATCACTTATTTGTTAGCACATCTCATGGCCTACTAATATCTAATAATTAATGTATGTTCTCTATCACTAAAAGACGTAACTATTGGTAAGAAACTAGTGAACGTTAGATACCTCAAACATAAATATTTAGATAAATTAGGCAAATAATGTACAGAGTGTTTTGTAGGAAAAAACTCATTTTATTTGGTTGAAACTTGGAATTTAGGCATATTTTTAGCAATTTTTTGCAAGAAATGCTAATACTTAAAAAACTATTAAGAATAAGTATACCAAACTCTAAAATATCAATCGATGTAGAATTTTGCACTGCATTCAATACTGTAGTAAAAATACCATGTTCCATTTCAAAGAAAAAAGTTTTGTTAGCTTAAAGGTATCCACATTGGAGGCGCGTTTTTCAACACCCTATATGTGATTCAGTGATTATTGCTATAACACCTTATAGCTGTGTTCTTGTATTTACATCGACTTTAGTAGAACCACTAAATATCTGATACCTCATCAACTATTTAATTTTATTTCAAGCAGTGGAAACGTCAAAAATTCAACAAAATTGCAAATATCTCAAAAACGGTTGAGTTTAAGGATAGGGAACCTTCACATAAACTAATTGCAAATAACTCGCCAAATTTATTAGACCGATAAAAAGTATACGATTCCATTTAAAACAAGAAAGTTGATATCAACGCCCTGTATACCGAAAGTGCTATAAAGGTGAAAATATTTTTCATAAATAGATCACAGTAGGCCATGTCCACACTGCAAGTTTCAAAATCAAATTTCTACTAGTAGTTTAAAAAAATCTAATGTCCTAGTTCGATCGGACACCTGTATAATTGAGTGTGGTACTGGTTTCTCTAAAACTAAGATTTTTATTTAAACTATTACAAAAATTATTTAACGTTTCTTTGTTAATTTTTTGTATGAATGATTCTGAGTAATTGTTTAATTTCAGAATTTGTTTTATATCTGCAAGTACTTTCGGTTGTTTTTAAATAAATGGCCCGGCTTTTTTGTGATTTAAGAACTTTAGATAGAGTTATAGTTAAAATATTATATTAGAAGCAGTGGGTTTTTATTTATTATTACTAGATGCTGCGCATCTAGGAGTAGAGGAAGGTGGTACTTGAGGAAGGTGGTTTTTTGAAGTCGGTCCATTCACTTGAAAATCATCTTTTATAATGTGCAGTACGTTTTAAGTAGTTTACTTTTGTTCTTACTTTTGGAACACCCTGTATAGTTGAAAATATTTTTTAGGTATGCAGCATTGAAATTCTGCACAACTTTTGTAGAAAAGTTTTGTTGTACGTATTATATATACACGTGATTCTTGAAGACACCAAATATGAGATTATCTTTACTTAGGGCTAATTATATAAATATTCCCTTTCCCATTCCCTTTCCCATTCCATTCCTTTCCCATTCCTTTTCCCATTCCTTTCCCATTCCATTCCCTTTCCCATTCCCTTTCCCCATTCCTTTCCCATTCCCATTCCCTTTCCCATTCCCTTTCCCATTCCCTTTCCCATTCCCTTTCCCATTCCCTTTCCCATTCCCTTTCCCTTTCCCATTCCCGTTCCCATTCCCGTTCCCATTCCCGTTCCCATTCCCGTCCCATTCCCGTTCCCTTTCCATTCCTTTCCATTCCCTTTCCCTTTCCCGTTCCCATTCCCGTTCCCATTCCCTTTCCCACTTCCCTTTCCCATCCCTCCATTCCCGTTCCCCTTTCCCGTTCCCCATTCCCAAACTTTCCCATTTCCCTTTCCCATTCCCTTTCCCCATTTTTAATTAGGATATTCCTTCCCCATTTCCCTTTCCCATTCCCTCTTTCCTATTCCCTTCCCAATTTCCTTCCCATTCCCTTCCCATTCCGTTCCCATTCCCGTCCCATTCCCATTTTAAACTTTTTTTCCCATCCCTTTCCATCCCTTCCCATTCCCTTGCCCATTCCCTTCCCATTCCCTTTCCCATTTCCCGTTCCCTTCCCATTCCCAATTTCCCTTCCCTTCTTCCCACGTTCCCATTCCCTTCCCATTCCCCTTCCCGATTCGCCTTTCCCATTCCCTTTCCCATTCCCTTTCCCATTCCCTTTCCCCATCCCTTTCCCATCCCTTTCCCATTCCCTTTCCCACCCTTTCCCATCCCTTTTCCCATCCCTTTCCCATTCCCTTTCCCATTTCCCTCTCCCCTTCCCTTCCATCCTGCCCACCCTTTCCCAATTCCCTTCCATTGCCCTTTCCATTCCCTTCCCATTCCTTCCCCATTCCCTCCATTTCCCTTCCATTTTCCTCCCATTCCCTTTCCCATTCCCTTTTTCCCATTCCTTCCCATTCCCTTTCCCTATTCCCTTTTCCCTTCCTTCCCATTCCCTTTCCCATATCCCTTTCCCATCCCTCCCATTCCCCTTTCCATTCCCTTTCCCTCATTCCCTTTCCCATCCCTTTCCCATTCCCTTTCCCATCCTTTCCCATTCCCTCCCATTCCTTTCCCATCCCTTCCCATTCCCTTTCCCATTCCCTTCCCATTCCCTTTCCCAGTCCTTTCCCATGTGCCCGTTCCCATTCCCTTTCCCATTCCCTTTCCCGATTCCCTTCCCATTTCCCTTATCCCATTTCCCTTTCCATTCCTCTTCCCATTTCCCTTTCCCATTCCCTTTCCCATTCCTTCCTGATTCCCTTTCCATTCCCGTTTTCCCAATTTTTTCCCCCTCGCTTTTTTTTCCCCATTCCCTTTTCCATTCCCTTTCCATTCCCTTTCCCATTCCCTTTTCCCATTCCCTTTCCCATTCCCTTTCTCCATCCCTTTCCGGAGTGTGCCCGGTCCGATGCTCGCTGTTGTCCGCTATTCCCTTGCCCTATTTCCTTTCCCATTCCTCCCATTCCTTTCCCATTTCCCTTTCCCGATCCCCTTTCCCATTCCCTTTCCCATTCCTCTTCCCATTCCCTTTCCCATTCCCTTTCCCATTCCCTTTCCCATTCCCTTTCCCATTCCTTTCCCATTCCCTTTCCCATTCCCTTTCCCAATTCCCTTTCCCATATCCCTCCCATTCCGCTTTCCCATTCCCTTATCCATTTCTTTCCATTCCCTTTCCCATTCCCTTTCCCATTCCCTTCCCGATTCCCTTTTCCCATCCCTTCCCATTCCCTTCCCATTCCCTTCCCATTCCCTTTCCATTCCTTTCCCATCCCTTTCCCATTCCCTTTCCCATTCCCTTCCATTTCCGCTTCCCCATTTCTTTCCCATCCCTCCATCCCTTTCCCATTCCTTTTCCCATTCCCTTCCCCATTCCGTTTCCCATTCCCTTCCCATTCCCTTTCCCGATTCCCTTCCCATTCCCTTCCATTCCCTTTCCCATTCCCTTTTCCCATTCCCTTTCCCATTTATAAACATCGCCATTAAGTTACAGCTTTAAAAAAATAGTTGGCGATTTGCCCCTATATTTCAATTCTCCCACTTTATCGCCATTTTATTTTTCCAAAAATTATGCAGCATCTAAATGGCAACGATCCAAACACCCACAAATGTCTGTTGGCAAAATGTATTTTTTAATAATATTCCTCATTTAGTTCGCGTGCTATCATGTATTTGATTCTATATTCGCAAATAGTCAAAAAAATTGCTAATCTCAACCTTCAAAAAAAAAAATTGCGTTTTTCTTTTATATTCAAAACGTCTCTGCCCCATATGCTCCCGCCATTTTATTTTGCAAAAACTAATTCAGAGAATCAAATTTAGCGACCTAAAAACCTGCATACGAACAACGTCTGTTGCAAATGTCCCCTATATTTCAAAATTTCTCTTCAAATATTGAATCCTCCATTATTTTACTAAAAAAACTCTTGTAAGAATCGAATTCAGCACTACAAAAGGCTTTAACACAAATATTTGTTGCCAATAATCCATTTTTAATACTCCTTCTTCGTTTTAATCGCCCACTTGTTTTTGATTCTATATTCGCAATAGTGACCCAAAAAAATCGTTGTAAAAATCCCCGATATTATGCTGTTGAATTTTATTTTTCTACAGTAAAATTTAAAAATGGAATAATTATATAGAAAAGTCTTTTCCTAAATCAAAAATGAAACGTTAATCAAAGACCAAGTCTTCGGTTGACAGCTATATAGTCAAAAATATTTTTAAGTTTATCCCTATTGAATTCCAAGTAATCCAAGTTTAAAAATTGAATTTCCCCTGATATTGTGACAATATTTTATAACGTTGTTCGACTACCGCATTCTTATGCACTAATTATGTTTTATTTTAATATTTACACTATTATAAAAGCGATAGAACATTACATTTTCCACGCGTAGTGTATAAATCGAGACGCTGTAGATTTCATGCATTAAAAATAAGATTATAATATTGCATGAGAAAGTTAATAGCATTTACGAAATAAAAAAAGCAAAATTTCCGTTGTGTAGCCTTCGGTTAACATAAAACATTCATTTATGAATTCTCACCTCTCGCTGGCGCGCAGTTTAAACCACTTTCATTCGATCGCACCGCACTCTTCGCTGTATCTTATTATTTTACGCTTTGTTTGCAACGGAAAATCCACTAACGTTAAAATCACGGTCAGATCACGTTTTAATATTTGTTTGGCCCTAAAATATTTTAACATCAAATTAAAAAAATTCTTACAAAACTAAACCTATATTGTAACAAAAATGCTCTAGAAATTATTTCTTCAAATAATTATACACGAAATACATTTTGAGATTTGTAAATTATTCATTTAACACGCGGGAAAAATGATGGCCAAAATAAACAACAAAGAAAGATACATATATGCGACAATACTTTCGAAAGCTAATCCCTTGATATTAATGGACAAGACACCCGCCAATCCTTTTCTGCTTAGAGATTTATATATTCCAGAATTTGATTTTACTCTGCATTTCCGCTGAATAGTATTAAAATTCTTAGAATCTGCACCCGTGCAATCGCGATAGATTATATAAGAGTTATCTCTCTTACGTTCCTATGGCTTATTTCCTGTAATATTTTTTTAAGTTGATCGTACAATGAATCAAACAAACAAAATTACTTTTTTTAAAGGTTAAAATGTCTCGAAGTATATTTTTAGCAAAATAGCAAACATATATATTCAAAAAAATATTTATATCCCAATAAATAATTAGTATAAAATTCTTAGAACTGCACACGCGCAACGTTGTAGATTAAAGAGATATGCTTCTTTCTTGCGTTCCTAATGCTTTTTCCGTAGTCATCTTTTCTGAGTCATCGTTACTATGTGTACGTATTATATAACACAATTTCTGTATTTTTGAAGACACCGAATATGAATTATCTTACTTAGGTAATTAACAAATATTCTGCTTTAAATAAAATGACCACTCTCATAATAAACTACAATTCCAATTGACGATTTTATATTTATTATTTTTATATCCTTCGCCAATCATATTATACCCAACAAATGCATAATATTGAACAACTCATTATATCACTAACATTAATTTACGTTGCTCAACCAAAAAGTTATATTAACTTTCTTAAGTCAATTGTCATGGCCAAAATGTACAATACCTCAAAAAATTATACCCAGTTCTTAAAACAATTCAGACTCGTAATTCTAACAAAATATGCAATTCCACGTAATCCCAACGAGCGTTATATTCCACAATGAAAACCTTTGAATCGCCAAAGGATTTTAAATGATAATTCGGATTTTCATTTCCTCGTTCACGTGGAATTTATTTGTTTTAAGAAATAATTTTATATCATTTAATATTTTAAACTGAGAATATTTTCGGATTTGTCTCAACACTTGAGAAGTTTAGGGAGCTTCGTGAACGACGCTTTGTCGGAAGGATTAGCCGCATCGTGTCGAGCCTTGTCGGCCACGCCAGATGCCCACTCTGACTTTTATTCTAGTTCTAAAAATAGATTTTTTGTTTTATATTACCAATCATTTTTAAGCATTCATCATCTAGAGAATGTAAGTTGTTTTAATATAACAAAAAAATTGTTTCCTTTCCTTTTTTTTTTTTGAGTAAGCTGCAGTTTTTAGCGATTATTTCACATTATTTCAATTCAGTTTCGTATTTTTTTTCTGTTATTTTGTTATCGCATTATAAGTATTTGAAACAATTATTTATTTTTTAGTTGAATTTAAATTGATTATTCAGTTTAAAGGTGTAATAATTGTTACGTTAATAAATAAATATCACTTATATATCTTTTTCCCTTACAAATAATACAATCCCGCCAAGTAAAATATTGAAAAACAAACGTTACTATTTATTTCTTCAATTGAACGACAAACTTTATGAAAATCCTAGAAGAACAAAATAATTAAACCAAATACTTTTTATAATAGTTACAAAACAATTTCACATATATTTAATAATGTTTTCTGTTCGTATTTTCAATATATTATAAGATTTTTGAAGTCAAAAATCTGATCTATATTTACACAAAAATTCTAAAAACTGTAATTCATTTGTTCCTTATAAAAACAAGAAAATAAAACATTAAGAAGAATAACTATTTAAAAGGTAACAATTTTGAAAGTTATTTTTAACATTTGCTATATAAATTGCCATGGCATTAGTTTATAAATTATTTTATAATCTACATTAAATTTTTTTTTTAAAACAAACCTTAAATATTTTTGCATCAAATAATGCTTCAGTTAAATTTTTCTCAAATAATTATATACGAAACACTGAATTTTTTATAAACTACAAAAGAAAGTAATTGTATCATGACAGTCGTAGCGACAACTAATCCCCTTTTTTATGCGCAAACTACGCGCAAGCCTTTCGTCAGAGATTAAACATTGGCAAATTTTACTTGTTTCGCCAAATAATTAGTATTAAATTCTTAGAATCTCGACACGCGCAATCGCTGGTAGAAAAGAGATATTGTCTTTCCTTGCGTTTCCCAATGCTTATTTTCCCATTCATAGGGATGTAGTGATAGTACACCGAATATGAGATTATCTTACTTAGGCTATTATATAAAATTCGCTCGTTTAAATAAAATATCCACTCTCATAATAATAACTACAATTCCAATTTGACGATTTTTTATTTATTATTGTTATACGCTCGCAAATAATGAAATTTTGGATATCTTAATACTTCCTTTAGTATTAAAATTCGAAAGTATCGCAAAACTCTAACCAATCTCATAATTTCATAAAATAGGCAAAATAATGTGCAATTTTATGTTATTTAATACACTACTTCTGATACATGAAATTCAGCATTGTAGCACCTGCATCAACGTTTGTTCATACAATTACTTTATTTAGCTTGGTCAGTATTTATAAAATTATTCTCAAATGTCCCTCTAACCTGTTACGCTATCGTGTGCAATACTTCATCGCGCGTATTTCGTTCAAATTTTGTAATTAAATTTTCAAATCGAGAAAACGTATTTTCAGTTCTTTTACTACGGGATTTTGTCTGTTTGCTAATTTTATTAGAAAATCCGTCAAATACTTTTCAAACAATGTTATTTGCGCTTTCATAGCACCACGCTTTTTATTATGTTCTATCGACATTTACGTTTTTAAACTGATCTATACAATTCTGAATGTTGTTTTTTCACTGTAATAATCGAAATAGCGAAAGGAAAAAGGACTTACATGTAACGTTAATGAAGTCACACGTGTTTTTTGGAAGATTGCGAATGTGCGGTATTCTTTCTACCCGTGTGCGTGTGGATGTTTTTCGATGTTCTTAATGCTTTCGATCTTCGTACTGATGTTTCTGATTACCAACGTCGATTCCGACTCGTTTGACCAAAAGTTGTGTGTTTTATTGAAAGAAAATGATTGAACTGATGTTTTTAATAGCACTCAAAATAAAACGATGTGTTCGTAATGACGTTGTATTAGTGGCTGTGTCTGACGACTGAGAAGATCAAATACAACGTGCCTTTGGCATGCATAATACAAACAGTAAATAAAATAACGTTAACATTCTAACAGTTGATATTTTAAAATGTTTCCGAATAAATAAAATTAAAATACAAATTAGTCACAACTACCAATTAATGTAATTCAAATGCAGCTTTGCTTTGAAAAAGCCCGTTTTAATGTTGAATTATTTTATCTATCTTGTCCCATCTAGTAGCGCTAGTGTTTATTTCTACAATCGTAACGAAGTGTTTCGTGTTTTTCTAGAAAATTAATCGTGAAAACACCTTAACGCTTTTAAAATATTTTCCGTAACCCCGTCCGGATTTTCTAAACTTACCTTTCGCATAACAAAACGACCCTACGGTCGAAATCGATTTTAATATAATTATAATAAGATATAGTGCGCCATCTATGCTCCTATGTGACGATTATTTGTACGTCGTTATATCTTGTAGTGAAAAACACACCACTATAAATCGACTTCATTTTGAGAAAAATATCGCGTTTCGACCTTATTTTAGGTTCGAACCGTTAAGAGGAAACATGTAAGAACTGTTGTCGACATCGAGCCCACTTTCAAGTGCAACCATAGCGTAGCAGCGATCGTACGAAATAGCCCAACTTTGACGTTCCAAATCCATCGAAATCCGCTTCGATGACATTTCTCGGTCTGCAGCGGCGTTCGCTTCTCACCGCCTACTACGATCTAATTTTTGTGCGAATTTTCTCCTCTTTTCCTACTTTTAATTATTAATAACGATACGCCTATTATCGTGCCATCCCCGCTACCCCTTTCACCCATCTATTATTTCCCTTTAATCCGTTTCTCCGTGCGCGGTTAGTCCGCCCGACTTTTTCACACCCGATTTACACGCTCTAGATAGGGCGACGCCTATGGTGTGCGACAGAGAGTAGAAAAGGACACACCTGTCGCCTTTTATTATTATTAACTAGATGCTGCGCATCTAGGAGTAGAGAAGGTAGGTACTTGAGGAAGGTGGTTTTTTGAAGTCGGTCCATTCACTGGAAAATCATCTTTTATAATGTGCAGTACGTTTTAAGTAGTTTACTTTTTTCTACTTCTTGGAACACCCTTGTATAGTTGAAAATATTTTTTAGGTGTATGGCAGCATGTGATTCTGCACAACTTTTTGCAGTACTTTAAGTAGTTTACTTTTGTTCTTACTTTTGGAACACCCCCGTATAGTTGAAAATATTTTTAGGTTATGCAGCATTGAATTCTGCACAAACTTTGTAGGAAAAGATTTTGTTGTACGTATTATTATACACGTGATTCTTAAGACACCGAATATGAGATTATCTTACTTAGGGCTAATTATATAAATATTCTGCGTTTAAATAAAATATCCACTCTCATAATAATAACTACAATTCCAATTTGACGATTTTTATATTTATTAGTTTTTATTTATCCCTTCGCGAGATCATATTTATAGCCAACGTAAATTCCATAATATTGACAACTCATTAATTTACGTTGCTGCGACAAAAGTTTATTAGACGTTTGTTAGATAAAGCACAAAAAAAGCGGGAAAACACAGCTGATACATTTTGTTTTAATAAGCTATATATATTTCAGTGCTTATTCTCTATCTATATTGTCTGCTTATTATATAGATTTTTTTTTTCATTGGCTGACTCGATGTAGCAGTATTTCACATACGTTAAACATCAATTTGTAATAGATAGAATAGAAATAGTATTTTTCCCTATTCCCTTTTTCTCATTTCGTTGTTCCCTTTCCGTATCTCTATTCCTTTTATCTATTCCCGTTTCCTATTATTCTCTCTTCCTGTTCCTTATTCCCTTTCCTTATTTTCCTATTCCCTTCTCTTTCCTATCCTTTCCCTACTCCCTTTCCCTATTCCCTTTCCTTAATCCCTTTCCCCTTTTCCAATTCCCCTTCCCTATTCAATTTCCCCATTCCCTTTCCTACTTTTCTCTACTTATTCCTATTCCCTTTCGCCATTCCCTTTCCCATTTTCTTTCCCCATTCCCTTTCCTATTCTTTTCCCTATTCTCTTTTCCCATTCTCGTTCCCTATTCTCATTATCTATTCCCTTTCCCTGTTCCCTCTTCCTTTCCTATTCCCTTCCCTTTTCCAATTATCTATTTCCTTCCCCTTTTCCTATTTCCATTCCCTATTCCCTTCCCATTCCCTTTCCCATTCTCTTTCCCATTCCCTTTCCCATTCCCTTTCCCATTCCCTTCCCATTCCTTTCCCTTTCCCATTCCCTTTCCATTCCCTTTCCATTCCCTTTCCCATTCCCTTTCCCATTCCATTCCCATTCCCTTTCCCATTCCCATTCCCTTCCCATTCCCTTTCCCATTACCTTTCCGTTCCCTTTCCCGTTCCCATTCCCGTTCCCATTCCCGTTCCCTTTCCCGTTCCCATTCCCATTCCCTTTCCCATTCCCTTCCATTCCCTTTCCCATTTCCATTCCCTTTCCATTCCCTTTCCCATTCCTTTCCCATTCCCATTCCCTTTCCCATTCCTTTCCCATTCCCTTTCCCATTCCTTTCCCCATTCCTTTCCCATTCCTTTCCCATTCCATTCCCATTCCCTTTCCCATTCCCTTTCCATTCCCTTCCCATTCCTTTCCCATTCCCTTTCCCATTCCCTTTTCCATTCCCTTTCCCATTCCCCTTCCCATTCCCCTTTCCCATTCCCTTTCCCATTCCCTTCCCCTTTATAACATCCCATAAGTTACAGCTTTAAAAAAATAGTTGGCGATTTCCCTATATTTCAATTTTCTTCCCACTTTATTCGCCTTTTTATTTCCAAAAAAATTATCAGCATCAAATGCAACAAATCCAAACACCCACAAATGTCTGTTGCAAAATGTCATTTTTTTAATAATATTCCTCCAGTTAAGTCGCGCTATCATGTATTTGATTCTATATTCGCAAATAGTGGCCTAAAAATTGCATAAGTCTCAAGCCTTCAAAAAAAAAATTGCGTTTTTCTTTTATATTTCAAAAGTCTCTGCCCCATATTGCGTCCGCCATTTTATTTGCCAAAAACTAATATCAGAATCAATTTAGCGACCTCAAAACGCTTGCATACGAACGTCTGTGGCAAATGTCTCCTATATTTCAAAATTTTCTCTTCAATATTGAATCCTCCATTTTATTTTCTCTAAAAACTCTTGTAAGCATCGAATTCAGCACTACAAAAGGCTTTGAACACAAATATCTGTTGCAAAATGCCATTTTTTAATACTCTTCTTCCGTTTTAATCGCGCCATCTTGTTTTGATTCTATATTCGCAAATAGTGACCCAAAAAATCGCGTAAAAATCCCCGATATTATATCTGATATTTTATTTTTCTACGTAAAAATTTAAAATGGAATAATATATAGAAAGTATTTTTCCTAAAATCAAAAATAGAACTGTAATCAAACACCAAGTCTTCGTTGACAGTCTATATAGTCAAAAATATTTTTAAGTTATGCCCATTGAATTCCAATAATTCCAAGTTTTAAAAATTGAATTTCCCGCTGTATTGTGACAATATTTAGAACGTTTTCGACCTTACCGCATTCTTATGCACTAATTATGTTTTTATTTTAATATACACTATTAATAAAAGCGATAGATACATACATTCTCACGCGTAGTGTAATAAATCGAAGACGCTGTAGATTTCATGCATTAAAAATAAGATATAATATGTGCTATGAGAAAGTAATAGGCATTTGACGATATAAATAAAAGCAAAATATTCGTGTGTAGCTTCGCTTTAACATAAAAATATGTTTTAATTTCATTATAAAACGAAATTAAATCCATTGAGCCAAATATGTGTGTTTTGGTTTTTATTTTTATTTACTGAACTGTTACTTGCTTTGACTCCTTAATATTCATTTTCATAATAATTTTGCGAATTGACAATTCATTTATGAATCTTTACCTCTTCGCTTGCTGCGCAGTTAAACCACTTTCATTCGTATCGCACCGACTCTTCGCTTATCTTATATTTTTACGCGTTTGTGCAACGGAAAATTCCACTTACGTTTAATCAGTCAGATCACGTTTAATATTTGTTTGGTCTAAAATTATTTTATACAGCAACATTAAAAAATTCTTACAAAACTAAACTATATTTGTAATCAAAGTAATGGCTCTAGTAAATTTTTTCTTCAAATAATTATACACGAATACATTTTGAGTATTTTAAATTATGTCATTTAAACACGCGGAATAATCGATGGCAAAATAAACAACAAAAGAAAAGTATACAATATGCCGACAATACTTTCGAGAGCTAATCCCCTTGATATTATATCGCGACAAACACGCCGCCAATCCTTTCGGCTAGAGATTTATATATTCGCAGAAATTTTACTTCGCAGATTCTGCGGATTAATGTATTAAAATTCTTAGAATCTGCGCACGTGCAATCGCTGATAGATTATAAAGGAGATGTATCTCTCTTACGTTCCCTAAGGGCTTATTTTCTCTATGTCTATTTTTTTTTAGTTGATCGTCAATGGAATCAGATACAAAGCAAAAATATTTAACATATGTACTTTAAATGCAGCGCCATCGTAATCCGTAACGGCGATTTAGGCCTGCGTTTCCCATTTCGAATTAAAATACAGGCTGTTCTATTTAATAAAATTGGAGTTTTTTGCATTGGAAAATAGTCACTTTGTTCTCAGTTTTGAACACTCTGTATATTAGAATTGCCGAAGTGTGCGTACTATTTCTTAGATGTTATATCTACATTCATAACATAGACAAATTTCGAGTCCGTACTTGGCAGTATTAACCGAGATATTAATTTCAGAATGAGGGCAATGATTATTACTTAAAAAAAAGAAAATCTTAATTACCTCGAAAACGGCAACATGTAGCTATAGGAATAGCTGATAAAGATTGATGTATTTATGGCGGCAGAAATCCAAAAATGAATAAAAAATTATATCATTCTATTTAAAATAAACAAAGTTGACGCCCATTTCCGGTTCAACCGGAAGTGAATATTTTGGTTGAAGTATTTCACATTTATAGTTGCAAATCGAAACAGATAATGGTGCCAAAATCTCAAATATAAGTAAATAGTAGAACATCACGAACTTTTAATGAACCACTTATGTGGATAGCCTGTATATAACTCATCTATTAAATTGTAATTAACCATTAAATTTCCAGAGAATCACAAAGCGTAAAGCATAAATACTCAAACTAAATGGCTGCTTTTTGTAATATCTAATTGCAAATAATGCTGATATAATAATGTAAACAAATATACAGGTTCCACGGATGGAGTTGACAATAGATATAGATTTAAGTTTTTGACAATTAGAGTATATATGTTTTATAAACTACAGGATGCAATTGCTATTACTTATATTACTTTATATATTGCATTTGAAATAGAATTTGGTTATTCGATGACATACAAATGCTATACAGTAGGATAGAATCATAACTGATAGGTTGACATTTTTTGTTAATTATTATTTCATCAATCTTTTTCAAATATTGTAAATAATGTTGATATTATAGTATTACAAATCGTAATATGTATTTTTATCTACCATTATATATGGTAGAATATATATATGTATTAACATATGATTACGTATAATGGATGTCAGGTGCATATATGATCAACCGATAAGATAAAAAGATTACGCTATAGAATGCAGTGTATGGTTCTTTTAAGTGACATGGTATGGATATGGTACTTGATGCTGTTCTTTTCGTTATTGCTCTATATATTGTCCTCTTTTTGTATATATTTTGTGCGATATCGAATTATCGTTATTGAGATTTCACCTACAGTATATTATATAGCACTTGAATCGAATAAATATAGACAAACATATTATTTTATATTTATAAATATTAACGTACACCCTACTACATCTAAAATTTCTCTATAATATAATTTTGCTTTAGAGTTTTGTATATTAACTTATCGAGAAAATATCGAAATTGTTTAAATTTAACTAAAAAAAGTATTTATTTACCTGGTATGGCTGCTCTATTTGCGGATGTGTGTTGTTTGCCTAGAACTAACTCTTCCATCTGTACGACGACCCTTTTTGGAGTTAATTTCGATTTTCCTCTCCTCGCATTATTCTATATTTAAAATCTCACATTGCGAAATAGAAACACACATGAATATATCATTTATTGAACTTGAACAAACACACTTACATATATCAAAATGATATTTTCCTACAAATTGTAATGTATTATTTAGTTAACCACTAATAATAACGATGTTATTAGGTTAGAAACGCTGTAGCGTGACTAAAATAGACGCTATTGCCTTTGTCATAATAGTCAACGCCGTCTGACGCCGTCTTAGGAACTTAAATATTATACTTTATACTTAATTTCCTATTGATTGAACAACCTGTGTCACATATTGCGCATGTACATGCGTTCCGTTGTGTAAGAATTCGATGCAAATACAATTAATAGATGTAATTTATTTATATTTTATTGCGTTTTTGAATTTCCTAAAGTAGTAGAACGTGAAATATGTTATCTTCAATAAAATGATAATATGTTTCTAAAATAGACATCGCCATCTATAGATTTTACTGTGATATCTTTACAATTTTTGTATGTTTACGCGCATGTACATGTTTCCATTGTAAAAGAATTGAGTACAAACGCAATCGAATCAGAATTTGTTTATATTTTAAAATGTTTCCATTTATTATGATCCAAATTATTCACAACTACCAATTAATGTAATTCAAGTGCAGCTTGGCTTTAAAAAAGCCCGTTTTAAGTTGAGCGCCTAATCTGGACACAACGTGGCGGCCAATTGCGGTACTTTATATGTATATCTAGTGACTTTATCGAATGTCATATGTACCGCCATCTCTATTTTTTTTTTTTACACCTAATGAAAATATTGTATTCATGTTTATATTAGTGCATATTACAGAAACCTGTAATATGTAGTAAACTGTAATATGAAAGATTTCTTCTTTACCGTGTTTCGTAAAGTTGTGTCTACAAGCGCGTTCGTTTCCCACCGCCTACTACAATCTTAATTTTGGCGAATTTTCTCTCTTTTCCTACTTTTAACTATTAATCTCGATACGCCTATTCCCGTGCCGTCCCCGTTTCGCGTTCGCCCATTTATTATTTCCCTTTTAATCCGTTTCTCCGTCCACGGTTAGTGTGACAGACTTTTTCACGCCGAATTTACACGCTCTAGATTTCTACAATCGTAACGAAGTGTTTTCGTGGTTTTTCTATAAAATTGAATCGTGAAAACACCTTAACGCTTTTTTAAAATATGTTCCGTAACCCGTCGGATTTTCTAAACTTACCTTTCGCATTAACAAAAACGACCTACGGTCGAAATCGATTTTAATATAATAATTAATAATGATATATGTGCGCCATCTATGCTCCTATGTGACGATTATTTGTACCGTCGTTATAATCTTGTAGTGAAAAACACACCACTATAAATCGACTCATTTTGAGAAAAATATCGCGTTTCGACCTTATTTTAGGGTTCGAACCGTAAGAGGAAACATGTAAGAACTGTTGTCGACATCGAGCCCACTTTCAAGTGCCGCCTAGCGTAGCAGCGATCGTACGAAATAGCCTAACTTTGACGTTCAAATCCATCGAAAATCCGCTTCGATGACACTTTTCTCGTCTGCAAGGGCGTTCGTTTCCCACCGCCTACTACGATCTAATTTTGTGGCGAATTTTCTCCTCTTTTCCTACTTTTAATTATTAATAACGATACGCCTATTACCGTGCCATCCCCGCTACCCCTTTACCCATCTATTATTTCCCTTTTAATCCGTTTCTCCGTGCACGGTTAGTCCGCCAAACTTTTTCACGTCCGATTTACACGCTCTAGATAGGGCGACGCCTATGGTGTGCGACAAAGAGTAGAAAAAAACAGAGCTATCACCTTTTAGTGTATTATAACTAGATGCTGCGCATCTAGGAGTAGAGGAAGGTGATACTTGAGGAAGTGTTTTTTGAAGTCGGTCCATTCACTTGAAAATCATCTTTTATAATGTGCAGTACTTTTAAGTAGTTTACTTTTGTTCTTACTTTTGAACACCCTGTATAGTTGAAAATATTTAGTTTATGCCAGCATTGAATTCTGCACAACTTTGTAGAAAAGTTTTTGTTGTACGTATTATATACACGTATTCTTGAAGACACCGAATATGAGATTATCTTTACTTAGGGCTAATTATATAAATATTCTGCGTTTAAATAAAATATCCACCCTCATAATAATAACTACAATTCCAATTTGACGATTTTTATATTTATTAGTTTTTATTTATCCTTCGCGAGATCATATTTATAGCCAACGTAAATTCCATAATATTGACAACTCATTAATTTACGTTGCTCGACAAAAAGTTTAATTAGACGTTTGTTAGAATAAAGCACAAAAAAAGCGAGAAAACACACTGATACATTTTTGTTTAATAACTATATATATATCAGTGCTATTCCTCCATCTATATTGTCTGCTTATTATATAGATTTTTTTTTTTGTCATTGCTGACTCGATGTAGGCAGTATTTCACATACGGTAAAACATCAATTTAGTAATAGATAGAATAGAAATAGTATTTTTCCCTATTCCTTTTTCTCATTTCGTGTCCCTTCCGTATCTCTATTCCCTTTATCTATTCCCGTTTCCTATTATTCTCTCTTCCCTGTTCCTTATTCCCTTTCCTTATTTTCCTATTCCTTTTCCCTTTCCCTAGTCCCTTTCCCTACTCCCTTTCCCTATTCCCTTTCCTTAATCCCTTTCCCCTTTTCCAATTCCCTTTCCCTATTCAATTTCCCCATTCCCTTTCCCTATTTCTCTACTTATTCCCTATTCCCTTTCGCCATTCCCTTTTCCCATTTTCTTTCCCCATTCCCTTTCCCTATTCTTTTTCCCTATTCTCTTTTCCCATTCTCGTTCCCTATTCTCATTCTCTATTCCCTTTCCCTGTTCCCTCTTCCTTTCCATATTCTCTTTCCCTATTCCCTTCCCTTGTTCCAAATTATCTATTTCCTTCCCTCTTTTCCTATTTCCATTCCTATTCCCTTTCCCATTCCCTTTCCCGTCCCTTTCCCATTCCCTTTCCCATTCCCATTCCCTTTCCCTTTCCCTTTCCCATTCCCTTTCCTTTTCCATTCCATTCCCTTTCCATTCCCTTTCCATTCCCTTTCCCATTCCCTTTCCCTTTCCATTCCCTTTCCCATTCCTTTCCCATTCCCTTTCCATTCCTTTCCCATTCCTTTCCCATTCCCTTTCCATTCCCTTCCCATTCCCTTTCCCATTCCCATTCCCTTTCCCATTCCCTTTCCCATTCCTTTCCCATTCCCTTCCCATTCCCTTTCCCATTCCTTTCCCATTCCCTTTCCCATTCCCTTTCCCATTCCCTTTCCCATTCCCTTTCCCATTCCCTTTCCCATTCCCTTTCCATTCCCTTTCCCATTCCCTTTCCCATTCCCTTTCCCATTCCCTTTCCCATTCCCTTTCCCATTCCCTTTCCCATTCCCTTTCCCATTCCCTTTCCCATTCCCTTTCCCATTCCCATTCCCTTTCCCATTCCCTTTCCCATTCCCTTTCCCATTCCCATTCCCTTTCCCATTCCCTTTCCCATTCCCTTTCCATTCCCTTTCCCTTGTATAACATCCCATAAGTTACAGCTTTAAAAAAATAGTTGGCGATTTTCCCTATATTTCAATTTTCTTCCCACTTTATTCGCCATTTTATTTTTCCAAAAAATATTATCAGCATCAAATGCAACGATCCAAACACCCACAAATGTCTGTTGCAAAATGTCATTTTTTTAATAATATTCCTCCATTTTAGTCGCGCTATCATGTATTTGATTCTATATTCGCAAATAGTGGCCCAAAAAGTGGTCAAAAAATCGCAAAGCCTTCAAAAAAAAAAATTTGCGTTTTCTTTTATATTTCAAAAGTCTCTGCCCCATATTGCGTCCGCCATTTTATTTTGCCAAAAACCTATATCAGAATCAAATTTAGCGACCTCAAAAACGCTTGCATACGAACGTCTGTTGCAAAATGTCTCCTATATTTCAAAATTTTCTCTTCAATATTGAATCCTCCATTTTATTTTTCTAAAAACTCTTGTAAGAATCGAATTCAGCACTACAAAAGGCTTTGAACACAAATATCTGTTGCAAAATGCCATTTTTTTTTAATACTCTTCTTCCGTTTTAATCGCGCCATCTTGTTTTTGATTCTATATTCGCAAATAGTGACCCAAAAAATCGTGTAAAAATCCCCGATATTATGTCTGCTATTTTATTTTTCTACGTAAAATTTAAAAATGGAATAATATATAGAAAGTCTTTTTCCTAAAATCAAAAATAGAACTGTAATCAAAGACCAAGTCTTCGGTTGGACAGTCTATATAGTCAAAAATATTTTTAAGTTATGCCCTATTGAATTCCAATAATTCCAAGTTTTAAAAATTGAATTTCCCGCTGTTATTGTGACAATTTTATAACGTTTTCGACTTACCGCATTCTTATGCACTAATTATGTTTTTATTTTAATATACACTATTAATAAAAGCGATAGATACATACATTCTCCACGCGTAGTGTAATAAATCGAAGACACTGTAGATTTCATGCATTAAAAATAAGATATAATATGTGCTATGAGAAAGTTAATAGGCATTTGACGAAATAAATAAAAGCAAATATTCCGTGTGTAGCTTCGCTTTAACATAAAAATATGTTTTAATTTCATTATAAAACGAATATTAATCCATTGAGCCAATATGACTCCTTTAATATTCATTTCATAATAATTTTGCGAATTGACAATTCATTTATGAATGCTCTACCTCTTCGCTGCGTGCGCAGTTAAACCACTTTCGTTCGTATCGCACCGACTCTTCACTTATCTTATATTTTTACGCGTTTGTGCAACGGAAAATTCCACTTACGTTTAATCACGTCAGATCACGTTTAATATTTGTTTGGTCGTACACTTTTCTAAAATCAGCCTAGCTGGGACATCTATAGTACGCCAGCAGAATTATTCTTTTTACCTTTACAAATATCAATACCGGCAAAGTAAGAATATTGAAAAACAAACGGTTTACTGATTTATTTCTCATTCAATCGAAGGGGCAAACTTTCTATGAAAAATCCCTAGAAGAACAAAATAATTAAACCAAACACTTTTTGTAATAATAGTTTTACCAAAACAATTTCACATATACTTAATAGATGTTTTCTTGTTCGTATTTTCAATATTATTATTAAGGAAGTTTTGAAATCAAAAATCTGATCTACATATTTTACACAAAAATTCTAAAAACTGTAATTCGATTTGTGTCGTCATAAAAAGCAATGAAAATAAAACATTAAGAAAGAATAACTATTTAAAGGTAGGTAACAATTTTGAAAGTGTATGTTTTTTAACAGTTTGCTAATATAAATTGCCAGTGGGCATTTATGTTTGATAAATTATTTTATAGATCTACATTAAATTTTTTTTATAAAACTAAACCTTAAATACTCTTTGCAATCAAAGTAATGGCTTCAGTAAATTTATTTCTTCAAATAATTATATACGAATACACTTGAAGTTTTTATAAACTACAAAAGGAAAGTATATTTGTATCCTGACCAGTCGACAACTAATCCCCTTGTTGTTATGCGCCAACGTACCGCGCAAGCCTTTCGGTCAGAGATTAAACATTCGCAGAATTTTACTTGGTCTCCGCCAAATAATGTAGTATTAAAATTCTTAGAATCTGCACACGCGCAATCGCTGGTAGATTAAAGGAGATATGTGTCTTTCCTTGCGTTTCCCAATGGCTTATTTTCCCTATGTCGATAGGGATGTAGTGATAGTAGACACCGAATATGAGATTATCTTTACTTAGGCTAATTATATAAATATTCTGCGTTTAAATAAAATGATCCACTCTCATAATAATAACTACAATTTCCAATTTGACGATTTTTATATTTATTATTATTAACTGACGCTCGCAAATAATGAAATTTTTGGATATCATTAATACTGTCGCGAAACTCTAAACCAATTCTCATAATTTCCATTAAATTAGGCAAAATAATTGTGCAATTTTATGTTATTAATACACTAACTTCTGATACATGAATAGATTCAGCATGTTAGCACCTGCGTCAACGGTTTCTTCATACGAATTTACTTTAATTTAGCGTGGTCAGTAATTTATAAAAATTATTCTCAATTGTTCGCGTTCTGTAACTTGTAATCGCTATCGCTGTGCAATACTTCGAATTCGCGCTGAATTTCTTCATAATTGTTGTAATAAATTTTCAAATCGAGAAAGACGTATTTTCAGTTCTGTTACTACGGGAATTTTGTCTGTTTGCGTAATTTTATTAGAAAAATCCGTTAAATACTTTTCAACAATGTTATTTGCGCTTTCATAGCACCACGCTTTTTTATTAATGTTTCTATCGACATTGTACGTTTTTAAACGTGTATATATCAATTCTGAATGTGTTTTTGCACTGTAATAATCGAAATAGAGAAAGACTTACATGTAACGTTAATGGAAGTCACCACGTGTTTTTGTCGAAGATGCGATGTGGTATTCGTTCTACCCGTGTGGCGTGTGGATGTTTTTCATGTTTTTAATGCTTTCGATCTTCGTACTGATGGTTCTGATGTACTAACGTGCGAATCCGACTCGTTTGACCAAAATGTTGTGTGTTTTATTGAAAGAAAATGATTGAAACTGATGTTTTAATAGCACTCAAAATAAAACGATGTGTTCGTAATGACGTGTATTAGTGGACTGTGTCTGACGACTGAGAAACATAATACAAACGTGCCGTTTGGGCATGCGCATAATACAAACAGTAAAAAAATAACATAACATTCTAACAGTTTATATTTTAAAATGTTTCGAATATAATAAATATTAAAATACAAATTATTCACAACTACCCAATTAATGTAATTCAAATGCAGCTTGGCTTTGAAAAAGCCCGTTTTTAAGTTGAAATTTATTTTATGTATCTTGTCGCATCTAGTAGCGCTCGTGTTTATTTCTACAATCGTAACGAAGTGTTTTCGTGGTTTTTCTAGAAATTGAATCGTGAAACACCTTAACGCTTTTAAAATATGTTCCGTAACCCCGTCCGGATTTTCTAACTTACCTTTCGCATTAACAAACGACCTACGGTCGAAATCGATTTTAATATAATAATAATAATGATATATGTGGCGCCATCTATGCTCTATGTGACGATTATTTGTACCGTCTTATAATCTTGTAGTGAAAAACACACCACTATAAATCGACTCATTTTGAGAAAAATATCGTTTCGACCTTATTTAGGGTTCGAACCGTAAGAGGAAACATGTAAGAATCTTTCCGACTAAAACCCACTCCCAGAGCGGCACCTCGGTTTGCAACGATCGCACAAAGTACCCCAATTGTGACAACCGAAATCGGCAAATCTGACGTTTCTGGAAGCGCGGTCGGCGCAGTGACGTTCGCTTCTCACAGGCTACTACGATCTAATATTTGGGCGAATTTTCTCCTCTTTTCCTACTTTTAATTATTAATAACGATACGCCTATTCACTTGCCATCCCCGCTACCCCTCGGACCTTTTATTATTTCCCTTTTAATCGCGTCCGTTTCTAAAGCCTTAGCCGTGGGACTTTTTCACGTCCGATTTACACGCTCTAGATAGGGCGACGCCTATGGCGTGCGACAGAGAGTAGAAAAAAACAGAGCTATCACCTTTTAGTGTATTATAAAGCTCTAAAAAGTATATTTGATATTATTTTCTTAATAGTGAAATTTGAATTTGAAAATAGTCATTAAAAACTCTTACACTGTAATCAATTTGTTATTTGATATGTAAATGATGTGATGAAGATGAAGATGATAATCATCTACAAAACTTTTATAGAAAATGGAGATAGGTATAATTTCATTCTTTAAGTCTTTCAGTTCAGCAATGACACTGCAAACAGCACAACCAAATATCTTTAAAATAGAATGTAAGATACTTTTCGAGGTCACCTGCTTACAACCGAAAGTAATTTAGAGAATAATCCATCTCCTTTTGGAATTATATTCGTCAGAAAGTGGCAGATCCCAATATCTGGCCTGCATGATTTACATCTGTGATGAAGATCCTATGATATCGTGGAGCTTTCGCGAATAGATTTTTCCAGTATTTTTCGCGCTAGCTTCATTACTGCACTTTTACTCCATAGGCACTGCTACAAAGGTTTTTTTCGCAATTTACCGCGTCCGAGGTTAGGGCTGCCATTCAACATCTTCGGAATGATTTTACATTCTGATACGCGACTGTGCGTTTGTTTTGTGTGAGCCTCTTACAGTTATCTTTAACTTATCTATGACCACTTCTACTGTTCCTGATTTTTGGAAGCTATCTAGGGTACCTCCGATTTATAAAAAGGGCGATCGTGCTAACATCGATAATTATCGTCCCATGTGTATATTATCCGCGTGTGCCAAGGTTTACGAACACTTGCTTTATTCCAAATTATTTAATTGCCTGAAACCCTATATCTCGGAGCACCAGCACGGCTTTGTAGCCGGTCGATCAACGCTTACTAATCCGGTTTCCCTTACGCAGTTCCTTAGCGAAGGTATTGAGCATAGTCAGCAGATTGATGTCATTTACACTGACTTTGAAAAGGCCTTTGACAGTCTCGACCATGGTCTTCTTATATCTAAACTTTCTGTGCTCGGATTTTCGTCTTCTGTAACTAACTTGATCGCCTCCTACCTGGAAAACAGAACTTGTTTTATTTCCTACAATGGTTACCTATCCAATAGCTTCATTGCCTCGTCGGAGGTGCCTCAAGGGTCCAAACTGGGTCCTCTCCTCTTTTGTGCTTATATTAATGACCTGCTATCCCTAATTAAGTCTGAAGTTCTATGTTATGCAGATGACTTAAAGACATTTTGTAATATCTCTTCTCCCGAAGAGTTGTTTGCTCTCCAATCTAACTTGGACATTATTCATAAGTAGTGTAACTTTAATAAACTTCATTTAAACATTGAAAAATGTACCGTTGTATCCTATTTTAGAAAGAGCAATCCTATTATTTTTGACTACTCAATTAAACAGGTAAATATATCCCATCAAACTTCTATTAAAGATCTAGGTGTAATGTTTGACTCCCAACTGCACTTCTCTAATCATATTAATGTTATCTGTCCGCTTCTCTTTCTCGTGGCTTCTTGATTCGGTCTTGTAGACAATTTACGAACTTGCCTCTATTGAAAACTTTATATTATTCCCTTGTTCGTACTGAATTGGAGTACGCCGCTGTAGTGTGGTATCCATATTATACACATTATCATCTTGCTATTGAAAGGGTTCAAAAACGGTTCTTGAAATATGTGGACTTCAGATCTACTGGCACTTGTTGTCCTCTTCGTGGCTGCGCCTATCTTAACGTAATAAACAAGTTTAACTTCCAATCTTTATTCGCTAGGAGGGACTTGATGAACGCTAAATTTCTAGTTAGATTGGTTAATAGGGTATTTCTCGGGTATCCTTTCATGTTCCGAGAAGTTCTAGTCGCTGTGAGGATACGTTCTCCATTCCTCATGCCCGGAGCAATACTTTCCTTAAAGCACCACTTACGCACATGACCCGTAATGCCAATCGTTTATTTGCTGATCCCTTTCATTTGTGAGTACCTTCTTTTAGAGCCTATTGGTTTAGGTTGCTCTCAATTTCTGTTATTATGCATTACACAACAATTTATATTTTTACATTTACATGTATTTCTCTCTTTATTAGTTTAATTAGCTTAAGTAATTTTAGGTTATACTATTAGGTAGTATCTATCTGTACAAATTATCATTGTAAACATATTTCCAATACAATGATAATTTGTATATGTAACAATGTAGTGTTTCATTGCTCCAACATAATCCCCTAAAACCAAGAATTTTAAAATAAATAATTAATGTCGATTTGAAAAAAACAAAATGAAATTCTTAACTATCACTGTTTGATATAGAGTTATAACTGGGGGATATGGACAAGATGTGCAGTTATATAACTTATTGTGTAAATCAAAATAAAATATTTAACGCATTTGTTCCATTTAATCTGATTTATAGACAACCAACTAAGTTATGAGGGCAAACTACGGCAGTTAGCTAAAGCTTTAAGTAAGTAATAGAACAGTGGCATAGAATATAAATAGGATTTTCAAGTAAACAAGGGAAGTGTGTTCACTAGCATTTATCTTTTTTATCTGTTTATGTTCAAAATTTTGTTCAATGTTTTTGATGGGCAAATTTCGGCAATAAGTTAGGTTAGGTTAAGGTTCACAAAAACATATGAAGGGTGCACGGGAATAACGATCAAAGTCCCTTTTTTGTGAAAATGAGATAAGGGTGCCATTTTGTAGGAAATTCTGAGTATTATAATAATGCGCGTTCAAACCGTTTCAAAAACGGTAGTAGTCCGTAGAAATCAAAGTTGATATAATGTAGTTTTGTTTTGAACCTTTAAGTGGCAAACTTTAAAATTAATTTATCTCTTAATGTATGAATACGGACTTTGATTCTTATCCCCGTGCACCCTTCATATGAGATTTAACATGGCACTAAAGTATTGGACAGAAGTGTACGTGATTTAAAATATTCTTCTTTGAAACCTTTATTTTATTTTAATTGAATTTAGTAAATATTTAGTAAATTACTGACTATAAGAATTTACCGAAAATGAATTCCCTACTACTTTTTTCCAATATTTCATTATGAATTTATTTTATTCTATTCAAAGAATTATTTCATAATTTACCCCCTAAAAATATGCATATTTAACATTCAAATGCGAAAAAAAATGACATGAGGAATCACATTCTCACAATCACGAAGCAATTTAAAATCTTATCCTGTTAATTTTAAGAAATCTGACTACCTAAAATTTATACAATGTAAATGTGTATGTATTTGTTGTCATTTTTATCTCAGTTGCTCGGAATAACGTTTGAATTCATTTTCTGCAATTTATCTGTATTAATCTGCTGTTAGATGTGCATATAGTTATTTTAATGCATGACCCCGATAGCCTTGTCTTATTTAATAAGAGATTGTGATCCGCATTTGACTTTGACAATACAGCTCAAATTAATCGATTTATTTCCTTAAGTTACAACACCAGATGAACTGGCTTAAGCGGGCCGCTGGACTACCTGGACCGTCTGCCCCAAAGGTAAATTTAACTTCGGCAGTCACAATCAATAAATATTATATCAATAGTATATTGCAGTGAGAAGGGTGCTATTGGTCCTCAAAGTATGCCAGGTAAATTAGAAAAGCCATAAATACTATTGACATAAATCTATAGGAAGTCTTTTAGGAGAAAAAGTTCATTGGGTGCACCTGGATTACAAGGTAAGGAATTGAAAAATTTTAATAATTATTTTGCTAGAGTCTCTGCGAAAGTTAAACAAAAAATCCATACTGCATTTTGTTCAAGGTCCCAGAGGTAATATATTTGTTATCTATCTATAAGTAATTTTCGCTAATCGGTGATAACAATAAAGGAGACAAAGGCGATAAGGGAGATGGAGGGCTTGCAGGATCACCAGGAATACCAGGTAAAATTCAATGTATAGATAAACCTAGATAAAACAAAGAAAATTGTTTTGACTCTTTATTCATTTGAAAAAATACGTATCGCACATAATAAACCCCATCTCTTTCCCCTAAATCTTTATAGATTGACCCAACTGTTTAAATTTTCCGAAATCCACATGCGATGATGCATTAAAATCAGGCTAATTTGTTTCAAATTAATGTGTTGACATAATAGGTCTCGCAAATTATTATTATTTTAAAATTTAAAAATTTATATTGTCTTACATTTTGTTCAAGGTGCCATAGGTAATATTTTTCTTATCCATAAGTAATTTTCGCTAATCAGTGACAACGTTAAAGGAGACAAAGGTGATAAGGGAGAAGCAGGACTTGCAGGAGATCCAGGAATGCCAGGTAAAGTGCAATATGCAGAAAAACTCAAATAAACGTCTTGATTTCTTTATTCATTTGAAAGAACACGTTTTTTTGTCTAATTAACCAAATCTATTTTCCGTAAACTTTCTTAAACGGGGTTGGCCCAAAAAAGTTATAAACGCGCATCGACGGCTAAACAGAATATAACATGCTTTTCTACAAACCTGTTATACATCGTGTTTCTTTAATAAGATATTGTAACTATTAGATATTTATTCAATCATTTCTAAAATTACATATTTCATTTAATTTAATTTAATTTAACTATCAATTAATTTATTAATTTCTATTTCATTATATATTGATACCTCCTGAATAGTTATATATTTAAAATCTATATAATTATTAACCTTTCTTGACCTTCAAATTAAAATATTTTAGTAGTATTATGTTTATAAACTTTAAAGTAATTCTGTTAGTGATCAGCATCTAATATTACATTGACTAACCATTGATCTATCTGATATAAATGTGTAAATTGGGCCCCGGATTATATGTAACTACTAAAGCAATAATGGTTGGAGCTTACAATTACAAAGATCTGGGAGGCAATTTACCTATTTATAGGAACAAATTAAGTCTGACCATTTCTCCTACTACCTGTGGGAAGGTAATTTACCAACACCCTTATATATACTATGTTTTGTTCAAGGGAATAGAGGTAATACTTTTTCTATCAATAAGTAATTTTTGCTAATCAGTGACAACATTAAAGGAGACAAAGGCGATAAAGGAGAAACAGGACTTGAAGGATATCCAGGAGTGCCAGCTAAAATTGAATATGCAGTCAGACAAATCTCTTACTTCCTTTATTCATTTGCAAAAATACGTTTTTGTGTCTGATAAATCAAATCTCTTACTCCTAAACCTTCTTGAACAGATGCAACTGCACAAACATTCTGAAATCCTTATCAATTTATATGATATATTTGTTTATATATAGTTATTATTATTATTATTATTTTGCTTAGAGTCTATGAAACTGCAAAGATCTATATTATCACGCTGTTCGATTTAATTTTGTACCATCTTTAATAAATTAAATGTAAATTGAAATTTCACAAATCTTCGATTATTTATGCAACCGAAACTACAAGTACAGTGCAATGCATAATTCAGCATTGTTTGCAAATAATTTTTAATTATTATTTCAGTGTGCTGTAGCTTCGATTGTATTAATAATTGGAAATCTGTGGAGCTTAGATTCGCGAAACGATCAACTATACAAACTTGTCAGTTATTTTAAATTACAATAGTACGTAAATACCAACATATATTTGTTAATGTACCTACCACGTTCATATATTATCGACACAATGGCGCTGACTAAGTATTATTTCAATGTTTTTTAAACCAGAAATGCCTTAATATTAGATAACACGTACGTATTTACCTTCGAACATTTTAATGGTAGCATCTGTGCATCAACCCCATTTCACCCGATTCTCTAAGTAGCTGTGAAAGGGCTGGAGTATCCATTTAGATTTACTTACTCTCATAACCAACAACACCGTTCGCTGGTCAATCAAAAAGTGATGCCAAGTAAAGCGCATAGATATGCAAAAACCCCTAAATATTGCTATAAAGCGAGAACCAATGACAGATAAGTTTTAGTGCAATAAATGGTGGGGTAAAATTCATTTCAAATGTTTCAATATTATGACAATTTCAATTTGATATTTCATGTTTTCAATACAAAACATTTAATAATTTTATATAGTAATTCATTATACCAAACGTATAAGAGATTTCATTTTGAATTTTTGTGTGTATTAAAATCAGGCTGACCGATTTACACTATATACTCGTTCAGTGGCGTAGCGCCAAAATCTTGCCACTCCTTCTCCCGCAGAATTTTGTCTAGGATCTTGTGCCCACAGCCATATATCTGTAAAATATTGCTAACAATAATATCTGAGGCCCCCTCAGATGGCTGGGACCCCCGTTATGCGGGGGTGGGAGAGATGTTTTTTACGCCACTGTATTCGTTACACATCCTAAGAAAAGAGGCCTTTGTAAATTATTATTATTACGTTAATATTAAAAAAAATATATATTGTCTTATATTTGTTCAAGGTCCCAAAGGTAATATTGCTCTTTTCTATAAGTAATTTTCGCTAATCAGTGACAACAATTAAGGCGATAAGGGAGAAGCAGGACTTAAGGGAGGTCTAGGATTGCCAGGTAAAATTCAATATGGAGATAAACTCGACTAGAAGAATCTGAAATAAATGTCTTATTTTTTCCTATTCATTTCTTTATTGACATGAAATGATACGTTTTTGTATCCAGTTCACCAAATTTCTTTCCTCTAAATCTTCTTAAGCAAACACAACTGCATAAAAATTCCACAAGCTACAGTTCAAGTTAGGCTGATCAATTTATATTAAATATTTGTTGTGCAACCAAAAAAGAAAGACTTACAACAAACTATTATTCTTATTTTGTTTAGAGTGCTTTATTTTATTATTTATATATATTATTATTTTATTAATATATTTTAGAGTCTCCTATGAAATTCCAAAAATCTATATTATTTCATGTTTTGTTCAAGGTTACAGAGGTAATATTTTCTCATCTATAAGTAATTTTCGCTAATCAGTGACAATAATGAAGGAGACAAAGGCGATAGAGGACGCCATGGATATCCAGGAATGCCAGGTAAAGTTCAATATGCAGAAAAACTCAAATAAACGTCTTGATTTCTTTATTCATTTGAAAGAACACGTTTTTTTGTCTAATTAACCAAATCTGTTTTCCGTAAACTTTCTTAAACGGAGATGGCCCAAAAATGTTATAAACGCGCATCGACGGCTAAACAGAATATAACATGCTTTTCTACAAACCTGTTATACATCGTGTTTCTTTAATAAGATATTATAACTATTAGATATTTATTCAATCATTTCTAAAATTACATATTTCATTTAATTTAATTATAATTTAACTATCAATTAATTTATTAATTTCTATTTCATTGATTCCTCCTGAATAGTTACATACTTAAAATCTATATAATTATTAACCTTTCTTGACCTTCAAATTAAATATTTTAGTAGTATTATGTTTATAAACTTTAAAGTAATTCTGTTAGTGATCAGCATTTAATGTTACATTGACTAACCATTGATCTATCTGATATAAATGTGTAAATTGGGCCCCGGATTATATGTAACTACTAAAGCAATAATAGTGCAATGCATTCATGCAAATCAATTTTTCATTTTGTGAAATTTCAAAACTCTGTATCTTCTCATATTTTCTTTAAGGCATGGAAGGTACTTTTCTCATCTATAAGTAATTTTCGCTAATCAGTGATAACATTGAAGGGGCCAAAGGCAATAAGGGCGAACCAGGACTTGACGGATATCCAGGAGAGCCAGGTAAAATCTTATAAACCCAAGTAGATGTGTTGATTTCTTTATTGATTGGAGAAAACACGTTTTTGTGTCTGATAAACCAAATCTCTTTCTCCTAAATCTTCTTAAACTCATACAACTGCACAAAAATTCTGAAATCCTCATGTGATATTGCATTAAAATCAGACTGATCGATCTAAACTCTGTACTCGTTACACATCCTAAGAAAAGAGGCCGCGCAAATAATTATTATGTTAACATTTACACATCTATATAATCTTATATTTTGTTCAAGGTTCCCAAGGTAATATTCTTCTCATATATAAGTAATTCACGCTATTCAGTGACAACAATTAAGGTTCAAGGGGAAGCGGGACTTGCAGGAAATCCAGGAATACCAGGTAAAATTGAATATGCAAATAAACACGAATAGAACAATCTCAAATAAATACATTGATTTTCCTATTGATTTGAAAAAAAATCGCTTTGGTAACTAGTTAACCAAATTTTCTTCTCCTAAAGCCTCTTAAGCAGACCACAACTTCGCAAAAAATCTGAAATCCATATGCAATGATTCATTGCAGTGCAATGCATTCATGCAAATCAATTTTCATTTTGTGAAATTTCAAAACTCTGTATCTTCTCATATTTTCTTTAAGGCATGGAAGGTACTTTTCATCTATAAGTAATTTTCGCTCATCAGTGATAACATTGAAGGGCCAAAGGCAATAAGGGCGAACCAGGACTTGACGGATATCAGGAGAGCCAGGTAAAATCTTATAAACCCAAGTAGATGTGTTGATTTCTTTATTGATTGGAGAAAACACGTTTTTGTGTCTGCTAAACCAAATCTCTTTCTCCTAAATCTTCTTAAACTCATACAACTGCACAAAAATTCTGAAATCCTCATGTGATATTGCATTAAAATCAGACTGATCGATCTAAACTCTGTACTCGTTACACATCCTAAGAAAAGAGGCCGCGCAAATAATTATTATGTTAACATTTAAACATCTATATAATCTTATATTTTGTTCAAGGTTCCCAAGGTAATATTCTTCTCATATATAAGTAATTCACGCTATTCAGTGACAACAATTAAGGGTTCAAGGGAGAAGCGGGACTTACAGGAAATCCAGGAATACCAGGTAAAATTGAATATGCAAATAAACACGAATAGAACAATCTCAAATAAATACATTGATTTTCCTATTGATTTGAAAAAAAATCGCTTTGGTAACTAGTTAACCAAAATTTCTTCTCCTAAAGCCTCTTAAGCAGACACAACTTCGCAAAAAATCTGAAATCCATATGCAATGATTCATTGCAGTGCAATGCATTCATGCAAATCAATTTTTCATTTTGTGAAATTTCAAAACTCTGTATCTTCTCATATTTTCTTTAAGGCATGGAAGGTACTTTTCTCATCTATAAGTAATTTTCGCTCATCAGTGATAACATTGAAGGGGCCAAAGGCAATAAGGGCGAACCAGGACTTGACGGATATCCAGGAGAGCCAGGTAAAATCTTATAAACCCAAGTAGATGTGTTGATTTCTTTATTGATTGGAGAAAACACGTTTTTGTGTCTGATAAACCAAATCTCTTTCTCCTAAATCTTCTTAAACTCATACAACTGCACAAAAATTCTGAAATCCTCATGTGATATTGCATTAAAATCAGACTAATCGATCTAAACTCTGTACTCGTTACACATCCTAAGAAAAGAGGCCGCGCAAATAATTATTATGTTAACATTTAAACATCTATATAATCTTATATTTTGTTCAAGGTTCCCAAGGTAATATTCTTCTCATATATAAGTAATTCACGCTATTCAGTGACAACAATTAAGGGTTCAAGGGAGAAGCGGGACTTGCAGGAAATCCAGGAATACAGGTTAAAATTGAATATGCAAATAAACACGAATAGAACAATCTCAAATAAATACATTGATTTTCCTATTGATTTGAAAAAAAAATCGCTTTGGTAACTAATTAACCAAAATTTCTTCTCCTAAAGCCTCTTAAGCAGACACAACTTCGCAAAAAATCTGAAATCCATATGCAATGATTCATTGCAGTGCAATGCATTCATGCAAATCAATTTTTCATTTTGTGAAATTTCAAAACTCTATATCTTCTCATATTTTCTTTAAGGCATGGAAGATACTTTTCTCATCTATAAGTAATTTTCGCTAATCAGTGATAACATTGAAGGGGCCAAAGGCAATAAGGGCGAACCAGGACTTGACGGATATCCAGGAGAGCCAGGTAAAATCTTATAAACCCAAGTAGATGTGTTGATTTCTTTATTGATTGGAGAAAACACGTTTTTGTGTCTGATAAACCAAATCTCTTTCTCCTAACTAAATCTTATTAAACTAAAACGACTGCATAAAAATTCTGAAATTCAAATGCGGTGAGTTATTAAAATCACGCTGTTCGATTTAATTTCAATAAATTAAATGCGAATTCCACAAATCTTTGATTATTTATGCAACCGGAACCATAAGTACCGAACAATGCATAATTCAGCATTGTTTGCAAATAATTTTTAATTACTATTTCAGTGTGCTGTAGCTTTGATTGCATTAATAATCGGAGATTTGTGGAGCTTAAATTCGCATTTCATTTGCTAAAGATGGTACTTGGTACGAATCCTAAGAGAATAGGCCTGGTAATTTATATTATTTTAACAACTAAAAATCTGTATTGTCTTTTATTTTGGTCAAGGTTTTTATTTTGTACTTATAATCGTTATATCGTTTTAAATTATGTGAATGAAGCCTAAGAGAGCAGACCTCGAAAATTATTATTATTATTTTAAAATTTTAAAATCTTTGTTGTCTTACTCCAAAAACCTATATTATTTTATATTTTATTCAAGGTCCCAAAGGTAATATCTCTCTTACCTACAGTAATTTTCGCTAATCAGTGACAACAATTAAGGGAACAAAGGCGATAGGGGAGAAGCCGGACTTGAAGGATATCCAGGAGTGCCAGGTAAAATTCAGTCCGCAGATTAAAGGATCTAGCACACGAATGCGACACAGTCGCAGCGACAAAGTGAAACTGCAGCGATAGGGAACATAGTCGCGATTATTTTTCTCGCTGCGTTTTTCGAAGTAGTATTCGCGAGTTGTGAGTCGATTTCAATATCTTTACTGAAGAGATTAGTTGAAATCATTGAGAAATGTCAAATTTTATTATTCCGTTAATCGACGCTCTACTGCTGGAATATTTTCTCTCATACTTAAATAAAAAAAATTATAGTCATATTTAAAAGATAAAGTTTAAAATAACGTTCAGTAATATATGTCGCTGCGATTATTTCGCGTTGGTTTGGGATATCCTAAACACGGTTAAAACAGATTCCGCAAAGCGTCTTTAATTTTTTTATTCATTTGAAAAAATACGTTTTTGTATCTGATAAACCAAATCTCTTTCTCCTAAATCTTCTTAAACAGCTACGGCCCAGAAAAATTCTAAAATCCACATCGGCCTTTATTGCAGCAGCATTAGGCCGTTCAATTTAAATTATGTAATTGTTACCCATCCAAAGAGAAAGCCCAGAAACAAATCATTATTATTACTTTGCTTACAATCCTTATGAAACTCCAAAAATCTACATTATTTTATATTTTGTTCAAGGTATCAGAGGTAACACTTTTCTTATCTATAGATAAGTATTTCCGCTAATTAGTGAAACATTTAAGGAGACAAAGGCGATAGGGGAGAAACAGGACTCGCAGGATTTGCAGGTATGCCAGATAAACGTCAATATGCAAATATCGGATAAAACAAACGCCGCACTTTTTTATTTTTTTTATTTATTTGAAAAAATACGTTTTTGCATCTGATAAATCAGAGCTCTTTCCCCTTGAGAGTGTCTCCAATCCAGAAAAATTCTAATCAAGGTTGATCAATATAAATTATGAAATTGTTACGCATCCGAAGAAAAAGTCCTGTATCAAATTACAATTATTTGTTTGCTTAGAGTCCTCATGAAACTCTAAAAATCTATATTATTATTTTTTGTTCAAGGTATCAGAGGTAATACTTTTCTTATCTATAAAGAATTTTCGCTAATCATTGACGATATTGAAGGAGACAAAGGTGATAAGGGGGAAGCAGGACTTGAAGGATATCCAGGACTGCCAGGTAAGATTCAATATTCAGATAAAACTGGATAAAACAAACTCCGAAGAATGTCTTTAATTTTAATGCGTTTTTCTGATACACCAAATCTCTTTCTCCCAAATAAAACAAAATGAAAAATAAATGTCCAATGCTTTTTCAATCTTTATCTAATAGTGCATTCAACATTTTTATATGGCGTTTTAAGTATTGCTGGGTGTTACCAACATTTTCACTCCTTATTAATATCAGTTTATTACTACCGGAAAGAGTAACTTTCCTGATTTTAAACTTTTTTAACATTTTTACTGATGATCATTGATGTTATACTTTAATGAGCAAAAAAATGGAAAGTATCAAACATGCTTATTTGATCGAATTTCAGAAATCGCCTCAAAGGTGATTTAGATAATTTTACCTGTTGTCCACAAACTATTGAATTTTTGGCATAGGGGAGAGTGGGGAACGTTCGAACAATAAACTTTAAAAACGGATTATATTATTATTTAATGCGGTATGGAAAGTTTCTCATATACACTTTAATACGTACACATTTTTGTATGAGGTACTATGTAAGAAATACGATAAGGTTGCATGGTTTTTCTCGAATATGCCTTTTTTCAAAATAGCGTTCCCAAATAAGAACATAAACGTTAAGAAACGTTGTTCTTAACGGTAACCAACCGTTACGCAACTTTATAAACACCGTTTGAAACGACAATCTGATGTCCCGACAAAAAACGTTGACAAAAAGTTACTTATTAAGCGCTATTTCAACGTCATATGCTAATGTTATTTTAACGTTTAATTTTTAATAGAAAATATCGTTAAATAGAAACGTTTAGCACAAGGTGTATTTTAACGTTTAATAAACCACCTCTGTAAAACGTAAAAAGTACGTTTATAGTGCTACGTGACATTATCGTCCAAAACAAACGTTTATTATTAAGTGGGGTTCAACGTTAATAATATTTCTATATCAAACCTTGTGTTTGTTTACTTTGATTGGATTCCTAGATTTTTGTATTACAAATTAATGAAAGTATTTAATACTCACTGTATATTGTTACCATAATAAAGTAAGTTATATGGGTAATACGGTCTTAAAATAAAAATGCTAAATCGCCTCAATATTTCGTTATATATTTATAACTTCATCAGGAGGAACATCTACAATATTATAAAGAATATGAATCAATAGTAATGAAATATTTAAAATAATACTTACAAAGTTAAAATATAATAATCAAATTATATGTATTTATAAATTTAGAATTTTTATAAAAGTCAAAAAACATTTATGTAAACAAGGTAATGTTACTATGTATTTTGTAAGATGTTGCAATAAATATGGTTGAGTTTATTAGTGTCTGTTTTGAAATTAATTGAATTTTGATTACTGTTAATATGAACCATTTCTAGAAATAACCGCTTTTTGTAATTATTTTCAACATCAAGAATTTAGTATTGTCATAATTAAAATTTGTGGTCTAATTTTGAAAATGTAAAGACAAGGCACATGAACGTTTACCTATACGACTATCACTTTTATGTTGGTTATTCTATTCTTTAGCATTTGCGAAGTTGACCAATATAACAACCTTGACAATCACAACAAGGAATATTATATACCAAATTACTTTGGTCCAGAATTGGTATCTTGTCTTTAGTTTTTGTGAAGATTGTTCTTATGGTTGTTATATTATACTTTGCAATTTTGATATTTTTAAAATCTTTAAAATGTTTAATTACTTTATTAGTTAAACCTTCTACGAAAGGTAATTTATAATATTTAAAAGTGGTAGTTGTATTAGTATTTATCTGTTCATGTAAGGAATTTGGAGAATAAATTAATTTGGAAAGAATATTTTTAGGGTAGCCGTTATTGGAAAAAATTTTAAATAACTTCTTTAAATTGTCGTTAAGAAATCTTGTGTCGCTAATTTGTGTAATTCTGTTTTTCATAGCAATCACAGTATTATATTTCTGATTTATAGGATGATTAGAGTAAAAGTTAATAAATCTACCAGAAGATGTCGGTTTTTGATACCAATCTAAAATGATAATGTTATTTTCTGATCTTATAACTTTGGTATCAAGAAAAAATTTCTAGAAATGGTTCATATTAACAGTAATCAAAATTCAATTAATTTCAAAACAGACACTAATAAACTCAACCATATTTATTGCAACATCTTACAAAATACATAGTAACATTACCTTGTTTACATAAATGTTTTTTGACTTTTATAAAAAATTCTAAATTTATAATACATATAATTTGATTATTATATTTTAACTTTGTAAGTATTATTTTAAATATTTCATTACTATTGATTCATATTCTTTATAATATTGTAGATGTTCCTCCTGATGAAGTTATAAATATATAACGAAATATTGAGGCGATTTAGCATTTTTATTTTAAGACCGTATTACCCATATAACTTACTTTATTCTTCAACGAAGTTCCGGTCGGTACTCCTTTTCAAATAATATTGTTACCATAGTTTCCGTATTATTTCTGGTTTCCGTTTTGTGAAAACTAAGTATTCCTTCCCTTCCAGTTATACTTCACTGCAACGACGTCATGTAACAGTAATTAGAATATCTTACACAAGAATTTAGATTAGAACCATCAGCATTCGCTTACCTATATATTTGAAAATAAAGTAAGAAGGTGGTGTAAACTAAGAAACCAGGTTATTCAAAAACAAATTTTAGAATATAGTTAAATTTTCTGACATTAATTTCCTTATTTTAAGATGGCTACTATGCTGTTTTGCCAATGGTGTATATGTATATATATAATTATACGTGCAATGTGCATCGTATATGCAAATAACTAATAGACTTAATTGATGGGCTACTTACTTACTCACCGTTTAGTTAAATACACTGATTGCTACGTATCACATATTAATATAAAACTTTGTTATAAAGATAAAGAAAAGTTCTAACACTCGACTAGTGTAGTAAACATGTGACTTCAAGTGCACCGTGCACGTTGCAGATGCGCAACAGGGGTGGAAGAGTTTATATGAAATGGGGGAGGAATGATACATTCACCAGTAGTGCAGTTTTAATACAATAATTCTGTTACCTATTGTTAAATACATTTTGCATTGATTTATGCAAAAGCACATCTTATGTTAAAACAAACACATTTAGCACCATTTTTTGACTTCATCACAAATCGAATTACATATAGGATTGCAGTTAATAGTTTTTGATATTTCAACGTTGCTTTTTAACGTCAGGTAAGTGTGTAACCGGGGCAAGTGTGTAGTTTGGCTATATTTATTTTTAAAATTGAAATACGGACGTCCCCTTGTTATAATACTAATGTACTAAACTTCATACTAGTTTTACAAATAAAAGTTCGCATCTCCTAACGTGTAATAACTTGAATATCTTGTGAATATATCATACCTTATTAAACAGGCATCAGTTTAGTATTACACTCTTGGCCGAACTAAAGGATAATGCTATTAATATATAAAATGCGGAACGATTACACACTTGCCCCATTTTGCTGGGTAAATGTGTAGTATTGACACTGTTTAAATTTTTTTTTTTCCTAGTAAACCGTTGATAATTATAAAAGGCGTATCTATTGAAGGCTTACAACTGGGCATATATTACGTACTTCTATGTGTAAAATTTATCAAAATGTCTTATTATGTGAACAGTGTTACATTTTCTTCGCACTATGCAAATTTTACTACACACTTACCTGACTTCACCTTATGCGTTACATTTCAGCTACCAATTTTTCATTTTTCAACTCTGTCTTTTCACGTAGAGTAAACGGTATAACTAAAACGTTTTATTTTAGTTATATTCAAACTACAACGTGTTATTTTAGTTAAATTTAAACTATCCGTTACATTTCTTAGTTAATATAACGTTTCTTCAATGTGTAGTTAAAAGTTCGTTATATAATAAACCTGTTAATTATAACCATTAACGTTGTATCAACCGATACAACGTTAAATTCACGTAAATGTAACCAACTTGTTCTCACTGGGTTTGCTCGAATCTGCCCCATACCGAGGCACTTCCGGACAACTCATGGGGCACATCCGTACATAGCTAAATTAAACACAAAAACATTGATAAACAACTCTTTTAATCACAGTTTTTAAAATTTGAAATAAAAAGCAACTAGCACTAGCCAACTATATTACTGAATGTTTAAATTATTAAACGTTACAACAAATTTGAAAAATCCAGACTGTTTAGCGGTTCCTTTAATGTTAGTTGGTTGAGGAAGCTTGGAAGCGATATCGTCGCGATTGATAAGAGAGATATCACAAATCCTAGTCTCCCTTCTTCCGCAAAAATGTTACCTCATGCACCGATTCTAACCTACAGTAGTCACCTCTTAGACTACCTCAACAGAGCACTTCATGGTTTTCTTAGTAGCAAACTTCACCAGAATGTAATCACCTAAAAATATGTTCTCGTCATCCAATATACCTTGGAAAAGATTTCATTCATCAAGGTTTTCATCAAAAACACTGTCCTGACTAGAATCTTCGCATATAGTGGACTTTCCTATCTTATCTTTGATAGGCTTCTCGAAATCAGAAGAATCACTCGACGATCCAACTTGCTTCTTCTGTATCTTACATCCCTTCATTTGAAAAATGTGCCTTTCTGCCCGGTGGGCTAACTCTTTTCTCTTTTTGTCAAAATCTTCCTCTATTCGATTTTTTTCTTCTGAACAGGTGTATATTTTGGAACAGGCTTTCACTTTTCTCTTCCTTATTTCTTGGCGCGCTTTAGCTTTAGGATGCGGTTGTAATTCCTGAAGAATTTCGTTGCAAGACTTAGTTTGTTGAAAAATTACAATTACAATACTATTAATTATACTCACTATATCGAAAGATTCTTTATTAATAGTAGAAAATTTCGAGGGCAGATCAATTTGACATACTTCACAGTTTGGTAATGAACTGGAACAAGGACGGTCAGTTATACTAGCTGCTAGAAAATCATAATCAGCAAATACTAAGCTATTTATTGGCCTGCTTTAGAAAATCCTTTGGTGATGTTAGCTGGTGTGAAAGATTGTAAGTATGGGTCTTTGGTAATTTTTGGCATGTCCTGACTTTTTATCATTTTACCAGTATTATTGCTCATATGATCCTTAAAAGCGACTTTGCATCATGCTTTGAATGGCCCATACACAAATATATCTAGGGGCTGCTCACGATGCGTCCAATGAGGTGGTAGTTTGTGGTTTCTTATTCTTCTTCTTCTTTTTCCGAATCATTATACGAGTCTCCATATTTCCGTTTCATTGCTTTAATTCGATCAGAAAAGGTTGACTTTCTAATATTGAACTCTAAAGCAGCTTGCCTTTGCTCTTTTCTTTTCTAATTACGCTTATTGCGACATTTTTTTTAAAATAGTTTCTCTTCAGTTAGTTTCTTTTTAACGTAGGTGCGGACCATTCTCTATGAACAAATATAATTAATAATTAATTAGTAACAGTTTCCAATGGGACAGGTTCGAACAATCCAAACGTGCCCCAGCTTAATTGTCCGAATGTACCCCACATACACATTTTTTCTTCAAAATGATAAAAATTAATTCCCTGAATGTTAGGTGCTACCAACCTGCTATGCAATTATAGATTATTTAACGGTATTTCAAGATGTATAATTGTTAGGAAGCTCAGTTAAAAAATAAAACCGGGAAAGCTCATGCTACTTACCGCAAATACTATTACAGAATCTTAAAAACCAATTTTTTTTTCAATAAAAAATTTGTTTATTGCTCTAAATAAGCAAACTTTCGGTACACAATAGCACGTCTCACTGGCAACTTGACGTAAGCTTCGTTCTGAACTAACACGATGTTTAAGGGGTAATTTCAAAATGTCCGAAAGTGCCCCAGTCACCCCTACATCCTTATTTTAATGAGGTACTCGATGTATTGTTATACGGTGGCATTGTATGTTGAAAATCAGTACAAGGTTACATCACACTAAACGCCTACCTCTAATAATTATGGAGTTTTGGTTAGCGTTCAATACATCTCGCTTGGTGACATTTCCAGTTTTATCCTGGACAACATGGTTTGGGTCTGGGTAACTTAACACAAACATCGCTTGGAGCTATATACAATGTATCCACGGATGAAGTTGACTGTAGGTATAATAGACAAAAGAAATTTGCATTGAAACTTAAATGGGAACTTAACTTGTTTGGTCCGAAACTTATTTATCCTTTACTTTCGAGTTTTTAAAATCTAATAGGCCTTTGCAGCCGAGTCGAAATTGCTTCAGGTGAAATACTGTTTGCGTTCACAGCACGCCAATATATTACTAAGAAAAAATGCTTAAAGCAGAAAGTCATAGAGTTATGCGGAAGCATCATATTTACTATAAAATTTTCATCTGACGAAAAATAGTTTGTATTGATTTGAATGAGAAATTTTTCTATCCGTTTTAACTTTATTTTTGCAACACGTGGAACAGCATTCTGATGGTTGTTTTTAAAATCTCATCAATAAAATTTGATGTGCAAATATAAGTTTGTAAATTTAATACTTGTACTAATGCGATCATAAAACAACTGTAGGATGGCTATATCTTTTTAGACAAACCACTATAAAGACTATTTATACTATAGAGGAAATCAGTACCATCTTTATGCATTTGCATATCAAATTCAATTAAATAGAAACCTTGATCTTTCTATTATGTGTAAAAAAATCTGTTTGGTAAATACGTGATTTATGATGTCAATAAAGTATTTTCTTAATTACTTCCATGACTAGATAACATCCAGAATATTTTATTGTAAATTTATAATAGATCAATAGTACATTGAAAACTATTTCATTCACTTGTAATAGGTTCACCTGGAATTAAAGGCAATATAGGATTACCAGGTAAGTAGAAAAAAATAGGGTTGTTATGGTACGAGGTACCATTCGCCGTTTCTTAGGAGCAAAAGGAGATACTGGCCAGACTGGCGATCAAGGTGTGGCAGGTTTGAATGGCATCCCAGGTAATCTACAAATAGTAGTTAATAGTATTCAAGAGTTCCATTCCTAATGTATCAATTTTTACCAGGTGAAAGAGGAATTCCTGGAGAGGAAGGAACACCAGGTAATTTAAATCTTGCATTTGTTTATTTTTTAATTCGTCTATATTTTTTAGGAGAAAAAGGAGATAAAGGTATTAAAGGTGACCAAGGTGTGGTTGGATTTCCAGGCGAACGAGGTGTCACCGGTAGGTATAATCACTCATTACTTGATGAAAATTTATTCTTAGCCGATAGTGTAAAAGGAAAAACATATCTTTCTTGAGATAACGGCTTTTGCACAATTTAATGAAAAATTTTACAAATTACAAATCATTTTTTAACGTTTCGACAAATTTTTTTATTGTCTTTTTCAGAAAATCATCAATGCCTTTTTACATTATACATTTAACAACACACACTGTATTCAGTATGCTACACACACATGTATACTAAAGTACTTTGACAAATAACATTTTAATTTTATTTATTTTAAAAAAAATGTAAAAATTTAAAATGTTTGTGTTGTGTTGTTAAAAGTATAATGTAAAAAGGCATTGATGATTTTCTGAAGAAGGCAACAAAAAAAATTGTCGAAACGTTAAAAAATGATTCAATTTATAAAATTTTTCATTAAATTATGCAAAAAGCCGCTATCTCAAGAAAGAAAAAAACATAAAATCACTCATTACTATTTCTTAATAATGTGTACGGCTCTACAGATATTATATCGTTGTCAGCGCAGTGATTACAAAAGCCACACATTATTTGGACACACCGACGTTTGGCTGATGTATAAGCTTGTGCACGTGAGAAGTTTATTGAGGTAGGGTATAGTCATGATACAATGAGTTAAAGTTACCGACCTAAAGCGAAATTTCGTCAATTGATTTTACTCCTACTCTACTTCATCGTTGGTAGAGACGAATTTCTGTGAGAAAATTGTAGTCCTTGACAGAAGCATTCAGTTTTCTTCACAAGTGTTCGTTTTTACTAAATCTAATAAAAGATGTCAGTGTTTTTCCCTCCAGCTCGATAACTTTCGATGTGTTACAGCTGTAAGCGACAAATACTTCTCAATTACGCAAACTAGAAAAAAAAAAACAATTGAAACTATTGAATACTCAGAGGTAGTGGTAGTTCTAGCCTTCTAAAACTTATGTTTAATATAACATGATGCATAAAAACGCATTTGTTGTGAAAATATTTATTAAAATTCATAGTGGTTAAACAACACGTTGAGAGTAGCAATAATATTTTAGCCTTATAACTACTTGTATCTCCAATATATTAAACAGAATACAGATCACTGTTTAGTAAATGAAATCTAAATCAGAAGAAGTTAATAAACGGAAAAGAACTTACGGCAATAATACGAAAATGTAAAAAAACTTGTCGCTAAACTTCGACATAAAACCTGTATATTGAAGAAATTGCTTAGTATGAATGTGGTACCTAAATCTGACGAAGATACAGAGTCAATAATCTTCAAATTTAACACCCACTGTCCACCTTCAAATGTACGTAATTTATATAACATAAACTTCTAATAAAAGGAAAACATGTTTAGACTATCTAACCAATCTCGGTAAGTAGGCAAAAAATCTTTTATTCGTGGGTATAACTATATTCTTTTGCAAAAAATTACATTAGAGACACACAACATCAAACATGGCTGTATTCAACTGTGGATACAGAGTATATTGTCTACTAACTGGCACCATCCTTTCAAAACTTTAGAATGTATTTTTTGCCAGCTCAAGTTCATATATAACGCCAGCCATATTTAAAAATAAATTGTATTATTATAGAAAGTTTCACATAGACCATTCAGGATGACGCTAACCGCGCTTTACGCGTAAAATGTTGCCAAATTGTTGAATCGGAGGATCAACGGTTTATAGTATATAGTTTATATGGGGATATATGTAGGCGGATTAGATCTACAACTTAAAAGTAATATGCATTATATAGGATGTTCCAAAATTTAGCAGTGCATCAAAGTTATGTTTTTCATAATGGAACGCCCTGTATTTTATGGCATTTTTCCAGTGTACACTAAAAACTAGATGAATTTTTATTTAAGGTTTCCTATGCCTAATTTTGATAGTTTATGAAAAAAAAAAAAATTAGTATCTCGAAAACTTGGAGAAGTGAAATGAAAACCGTAAATAGCAGATCCTTTGGCTGATTGAATACCGCATTCAACGTTGTCCAGTAGTCTACAAGTCAAATACCTAGGCCAAACTGTGTGAGTTTTATTCGTACGTAACTTTGTTATTTTAAATAACACCTAGTATATCTTTACGTTGATAAAGAGAAATTTTTATTATCTTTAAGCCCGTGTTAGGACTCCCTATACCTATCTCCACTAATTTTTGAGTTATTTGGTTTTTCTTAGGTGGTCTTTTCCTCGATTTTATTTTTACTAGTAACCACCTCAATAAGCTTCCTATCTTCAGAATCCGATACCAACCGAATGAAAGTGTTTCGAAATGGTGAGTAGTTTTGATGATCACTGCAAACGGCAATATGTGTTATGTAGAGTTTACCTAATATTTTAGGTTCAAAAGGTATATTTATAGTAGTACATATACAATATACAGCGTGGTTTAATTTGTAGGAGAAAAGGGCGTCCGAGGTGAACTGGGATTACGAGGTCAGTATAGAACTTTTTTTGTCAAAGCTTTCTTATATTGTGAGTATAATAGTTATTGTTCCGCAAATGCTTTATAATTCTTTATTCAACAAACTGTCCAGAGTACATTAAGGTAACTGTACCAGTTGTTGACACTATAAGCCCAGATCTTAAAAGTTTTTCACTTTTGGATAAGGTAAAACTGTCATCTTAATACTCATCATCACCCACTTTCGTCGACATATATGTTATTATCTTTATTAATAATGAAGATTTACAGCTATCAAAAAATATCAAGTTATGACATGATTAAAAAGAGACATCGTCATTTGATGAGAGATGAGAGTCAGTCCCACAGATCAAGAAGTTGCCCAGTACAATACCTTATTATGTGTTATAAGTAACAACGTTATACAAACAGTTTGTTTAGGGTGTTTTTTATTTTTTGGTGTTTCGCCTTGTTCTTTTTTTATTATAATTATGGACACTATTACTTAAAACAGTTTCAAGTTTTTAGACAAGGGTATTCTCTAGGAATATTTCTTGTTAAAGTTCCGCTTCTCCTTTATTTGTATTTTGAATGACCCTCATTCGTTCATTCATTAAAGTTAGGGTGGGCCCCTATAGTCCGGGTACTTGAGCTAGGTGCTCATTGTACCGTCCCTATTAATTTCTTACTTCCACTTGAGCAGCTTGGTGTTCTCTATAAACCTCAGTATCTTGCCCAGTGGAAACTTGAGTATCCCCGAGGGCTCCAATAGATCCTTCTCCCGAAGTATTTCTGCTTAAGTACCTTCAGTTCCTCATATGTGAAGATTATATGTAAACTCGTTTCCTCCTATAGTTCGCATCTTCTGCACTACGGTTCGCTTACTCGACCTATGTTGTATAGATGCTTTATCAGGGGACAGTGTCCAGTTGCCAGGTCAGTAATGGTTTTAGCTTCTTTCTTGCTGCGTCTGAGTAGGTTATCAGAGAAACTAACATTCCCATCTCCTATCAGCGCTTTGGTATAGAGTTGACCTTCAGTCGACCTCCATTTCTTTATATTTTTTTTTTTATCTAACCAGGTCCAGATCTCCCTTCTTGCGAAATCCTTAGTAATCCCACATACGGGCTCTGGACCCAACAAGTGTCTCTTAGAGCCCTCCTTGGCTAGTTTGTCGGCTATTACATTCCCTTTTATCCTCATGCCCCGGCCCACCTCAACAGAGACCCGTGGGTCTCGTGCCAGTGTATTGAGAGATTGTTTGCAGTCTCTAACTAGTTTTGACCTAGTTACGCAATTCGAGACTGTCTTAATGACAGCCTGGCTGTCGGTCATTATATTAATTTTCCTCCTCATGTAGCCCCCTTTGAATAACCCTCAAAGTCTGACTGAACTTTCACAAAAAAATCATACCATTTTTTTACTTGGTCTGTAATTCAAAAATTATGTAGCCTATTCAATCTCTGAATGAAAGTTTTATCCGTCGAAGCTAAATCTGATATAACTTTAAATAAAATTCTAATATTCTCTCATTTTTTTATTTGGATATTCGTCAAAAAGAAATTGACTTCAAATAT
>RXPK01000267.1:0-183534 GCA_004143645.1 Protaetia brevitarsis
TATTTTATACATACAAAAATAATTTTAGAAAATACAGCAGGTCTTGTAAAATAAAGCCACAATTTCTTTTTCAAAATATATTTAGTTCAAGTGAAAATCTTCTTTTCAGATTGTTTTTACATTTCTCTACTTACCATATATAATTATGTTACTTACTATTATAACATCAAATAACATTTCAAAAAAAGCAAAACAAAAAGCTATTCGGAACATAAATTTATTTTTTTTTATAATTTTTGGCGTTATATGGAAAAAAACGTATTTACCGCAATATAGCACACACCTCACAAAGAGACTATATATTTTCTAATTTTCCGCAACGGTGCAGTCGAAGTTCTCTGGATCCTTTAATTAGACTTAATCTTCAGCTGTTTCTTCCGATATCGGCAGTCACTGTTGTTCCTTATTAAAATTTCCAAACCTTCGGGTATCGAAAGATACATTATTTTACAATGAATATATACAGGGTATTCCACGTAACTGGTTCATTAAAGTTTTATGATTTTCTTATTATTTATATTTGAGATTTGACACCAATTATCTCTTCGATTGGAACTATAAATGCAAAAACCGTTTAACCCAAAACTATCACTCCGGTTACCGGAAATGTGATGTCAACTTTTGTTATTTTAATAGAATGATATAATTTTTTATTCATTTTTGGATTCTCCAACTATAATACGTCAGTTTTCATTCAAGGTATTTCCTACAGCTACAATGTTGCCCGTTTTTTGAGTTATTTAAGTTTTTTTTTTTTTTTTTAGTCATAATCTTGCATCATTGAGAATTTATATGCTCGGTCAGATACTGCAAGTAGAGATCCCAAATTTGCTATGTTATGAATGTAGATATAACTCTAAGAAATGGTACAGACACTTTACATCTACATACAGGGTGTTCAAAACTTAGGAACAAGTGAATATTTTCAAATGCCCAGGAAACTCATTTTTTTAAATAGACACCCTTATTTTAATTCGGAATTAAGAAGTAAATATCATCCCCTATCAGCTTATATGAGCATTCCTATACCTATCTTTAATAGATTTTGAGATATGAACGACTTTTTTTGTTAAACGACTACAACACGCAAAGATAGGGCTACTTAGTCTGTTTACCCAAAAAGTCGTTCATATCTCAAATCTATTAAAGATAGGTATAGGAATGCTGATATAAAGTGATAGGGGATGATATTTACTTCTAATTCCTAATTAAATACAGGGTGTTCTATTTAAAAAAAAGAATACTTAGTCTGTTCAACAAAAGGTCGCTCATATCTTAAAATCTATTAAAGATAGGTATAGGAATGCTCATATTAGCTGTATAGGGGATGATATTTACTTGTAATTCCGAATTAAAATACAGGATGTTCTATTTAACAAAATTGAGTTTCCTGCATTTGAAAATATGTCACTTTGTTCCTCAGTTTTGAACACCCTGTATTTGTGAGAATGTAACGTGTGCTTACCGTTTCTTAAAGTTATATCTAAATTCTATACATAGCAAATTTTGTAGTCTCTACTTGCAGTATTAACCGAGATTTATTTCTCAATGATGCAATGATTATGACTAAAAAAAAAAAAAAAAACTTAATAACTCAAAACCTGCAACAGTTAGCTATAGGAATAGCTAATGAGACCTGACGTATTTATAGTTGTAGAATCCAAAAATGAATAAAAAATTATATCATTCTATTTGAAAATAAGAAAGTTGACATTCCACTTCCGGTCAACCGGAAGTAGTGATTTTGGTTAAGGTATTTTACTTTATCGTACCAATCGAACAGATACTGGGCCAAATCTCAAATATAGTAAATAATAGAACATCATAAATTTTAATGAACCAGTTTACGTGGATACCTGTATACTTCACAATAACTAGTAGATAAGATATGTGGTATCATTAGTGATACATTTTCACTTGTAGTGCAACTAAGGATTCGAATGTAGAGCCATGATGTTTCTATTTTTATTTTTCACTCTCAATTAAACACACATAATTACAATTATTTATTTTATTAATTGACACAGCTTATGGCTAGCAAACTTCATGCCCTTCTAATTATACCTTTTAAAGGTCTGTTGTAGAAAAAGAAGCTTAAGATTACTTAAATCAGAGAATATTAGGGCAGGGATTGTTGATTTAAAGCAAAACACACTTTTGCATGGATAAAAATTGTGCTATAGCTTCCAAAATTCAAATAATTTAGCCATTTTAATGATAATAAACCGCACTTCAGCTTAGAGTGCGGACACACCGACCACTGAAAAAGAAAAAAGTTGGGGGGTTGTCCCGAATGGTCACCCAACCAACAACCGGGTACCGGCATAATTGCTGCTTGACTTTCAAGATTGGCAATGATCACCCTTCCTTCTCAGCCGTACTGCCGGCTGTAATTAAATATATGTTTAAGTATTCTATAAATTAGCAAAGATAAAAAAAAATTACGCTTACAAAAACTTCCATTATGAAAAAGCTTAAGTACGGTTTTGCAATTTAAAATACAAGCAGTTAGACCTTGAATTACTTACCGACTTTCCTACTATCTTATACATACATTTAACGTTTTTAGCACACGCAATTCACATTTGCTCTTACGATGCATGCCAACTTACTGCATTATTGGTAATCGTGCGGGTTACGTAGCCAAATTCACCCACCGCAAAATGACTCACATATATTTAAAGGATTTTCACCTTAACATAAGTACTTATACTTACCTAATTATTAAACCTTAATAGAAGAATTTTATTTCTTATTCAAATATCTGATCCACTCTTTTGTTGCTCTTTTATTTTCTTAGATCGAAAAAGTTATTTTCTTGGAGAGAAATATATTTTCTGTAAAACAAGTCTTTATAACCAGGAATATTTCGGATTACAACCAAATAAAAACATTTTTTTTTTCTATACAAAGAATATTTTTTTGTTTCAAATACAGATATATTTGAAAGAAGTAAAACTTTTTAAAGAAATATATTTACTTAACTGAAGAAATCCTTTTTATGTGTGTATAATCAATCAAATTTTCAATAGGTGTAAATACTACTTTAACGATCGCCTATTCTAGTTTACAACAAATATTGTTGAAATGTTTCTCCTCTAACTAAATAATTTCCCTATGATTGTTAATAACAAAAATATTAACATAGTAGCCTCGCAGTTATGTAAAATGTGATTAGTTCACATAATCGCGAGTCTACTGTAAATCGGTCAGCTATCAGTTGTTAGTATATTTGTGCCCATACCATGGTACGACTTTAGTTAATTTTCCCAGCATTCGCTAAGGCTGCTTTGTTACTATATTTATTATTTACAACAAAAACAATCATGACCCTTGATTAAATAATGGCAATAACTTTCTTACTTTGCTGGTTATCTGAGCAGATGTTACCTTTTCCTGAGATACATTTTCCATAGCAGATATTAATTGAAAGCCCTCTTTGTATCTAGTTTTGTATTCTCTAATCAACCATAGTGGTGATTGTTCGTTTTATTTTTTAGAATTGCAAAATAATTTGCGCGTTCGCTTAAACACTCAAATACGAAATGCTTTGCAAGCATGTGTGTTTTACCAGTGCTAACGAATAATAAATTCTATAATCCGCAGTGCGTTAGTTCCGTTCTCAGACAGCGTCATTTTGTTTTCATTTTTCTTTTATTATTTTTAAATTATGATTATTAGTGATGTGTTTGGTAATCGAGCTAGGTATGCTATTTGTGTGTTCATTCACATACCTAATTAATGTCTATTTTATAAATTTAACGCCATCGAGATGATTTCGATAAAATTGGCAGTTAAATCGTTCCTAACCACGTGTTTGTTTTCTTTAGACATCTTGTTACGTAAACATCTGAATACCGTTTTAGTTTAGATAACTTAGCTTATCAGGAGAACAATTACTTGCGTTTTCGTTCCGCAGGGTTCATTCAAGATTTGTATAGCGGTGACTCGCTAATGGCCGGAAATAAATTTCGGTAACGATGCGTCACACCGTGCCGACACCTTTACTTGCACTTTTTTCGGCAATGGAAGTGTTTTCGTTTGTTGCATAATCAGGACGATTTATCTAATTAAGATTGTTAAGTTGAAGCATGTCTCGCCAAATACTTGCTTGAACAGTAGAACACGTATATATAATAGCCGATGTCACTTCGCGCTACACGATGTTTTATTAGTTGGACAATTGTTGGGAAATTCGCTTATTCCATTTGCCAATCGAAGTCTGAATGAATTATCTAGCAAAAAATAATACATTATTTATGTATTGTCGGTCAAACAATTATACCAATATGACAAGAAAATAAACTAATAATGTGGAAGTTAGTGCGTATTTTTTATAAAAATATAAATACTTACATAAAATATTAATGAAAACCCCGTTGCTATTCAACGATAGGTTAACCCAGAATTATTCTATTCAATAGTAAATTAATTAAAGAATTTTATTTTAAATATTATTTATATATCCTTACTATGCTAATAGTTAACTTTAACAACCCAATTGAGACCACTAAAAGTGTGAAACTATTGTTTATAACACTGATATCTAAATGATGGATATTAAAATAATGCATATGGTCTTTCTCCACTTATTGTTATTTTAAACTTAAAAAAAGACAAGTCTAGAAACTTCTAGACTACATGTTTCGGGGATTTGTGCCTCTTCAGGTTTATCGTCAAGGGAGAAACGACAATAAAATTGTCGTAGTTTTTTAAAAATCTTGAAGTTGTTGAAATGTTATAATAATATAGAAGAAGAATACGAATTGAAACGTCTAATTTTAAATATTATTATGTTTGATCATGTAGAGTGAATGATTTGAAAAATATCGCTGTGTTAACTAATGTGTTTGTGTATGACTAGGAAATAATAGTAAATGCGATATAACATGGGTTGGTTCTAGATGAGACTGTACAAAGTTTCGACATGTCCATTTATAGTGGCGGCACATTAAAATTAAATCTGTTAGAAACTAGTATCGGCATCAGTTTGGTTATGCAACAATTTTGTATAGAAATGTCAATCCACATTCTGCGACGTATTCTCAAGGAAGTGAAACGGAGGCGTAAAGTAAAATCAATAATTGCGATGCCTTCTAAACTGAAAATTATTTTGGAAAATCTTCTTTGAGATATTCGGTCATGCAATTGTAGAAATCATATATAGATTCTATATTATAGGAGCATGTTACAGCTTGACCGCACAAAATTAGAATGAATTAATACTTTTAAATAGCTAAGTTTCTATGGGATTTTGATTTCGCAAAATAACGTTCCAGCATTTTATTGGTTCTCAGTCACAGTTTTACGGACGTGTTTCGATGAAGATCAAGCGGCTATCAGAAGATATCGCCCATGATGCGCATTTCCTATACACCTACCTAAACTACCAGATCGGTATGGCGTAATCAAAAAGCAGTACAAATTTCTTCATGGTGAAAGAAAGACTTTTTGAAAACACTGAGTCTAATTTGTCAGTGCGAGCACCATGATCCCTGACAATTAGCTGGTCTTAATCCGACACAATCCTTATGCGAATCAACCGAGATAAACAGCTTTACACCGTCAGCAAGTACCAAATCATTACAACCAATACTCCCAACTATCATCATTTATAAATGTAATGCAATAGAACATGTCCCTAGTATGATACCCTCAGGCACACCGAAATTTACTTTCAAACAATGGAAAATCCATTGTAGGAAACCAAGAAATTCGCGGCCACGGTAGTGGATGCTCTATAAAGGTATACAAATCTTTTTACTCACAAAAACCGTGCTGCTCCAGTACAAAGAAAGCACTAATCTGTATACAACATATTCAGCGTTACAATTGTGCGTCACTTGCTAAAGTATAATAAGAGTGGGGCAAATGTAAACAATGTCCTAACAAATAAAAGATTTTATGATTACGGGGCGCCTGATGAGAATATAAAGTTGGACTTTATCCAAACTTTTCTAAAAAAAAAACATCTTTCCTTTGCACATTTATATTGTCATAATACATATATAAATTAACAATAATCATATCTGACAAATATAAAACAAAAAAATACATTAAAGATGAAACCAAAGAAAACTTCCTGCTACTGATACTTGAATCTGCAATTTCAGAATATGATATCGGATTGTTCACTACTAAACTATTTGTCCCAGCTTAGTAATTGTGTTTCTTATTTGTGTGCAATATTATGAGCTAAACACGTTTATGCGCAACGAATACTTCATTAAGCCTAATCAGGTCTAACTTCAGTACTAGCCTGACAAAGGGCCTCGATCAAAACTGAAGTTAACATTGTGATTCTCTCATTAAATGCTAAATTTCTTAGTTCAATATTTAAGATTGGTGAGCACAATGGCTTTATGATATGGTTTCGCCACCCACGAGTCGTAAATTCGTATAGGTTGTATTGATAAACTGCTCGCCGACAATTAGTGATATTAAAATCTTAAAAATTTAAAGATTTTTGTTTGTTTAATTGAGAATAAACCGATTCATATTAATACGTTAATAGTTGATTTATGTTTTTTTATATGTTTTATTATTTTGTCAAAATTACGTTACATTTTTTATTTCCTAGGAGATTCCAAGGTGAGGCATTTCAATTTCAAATTAATGTCTTATTTGTCAAAACAGTGACATTGTCGATTTCTATAAATTATTGTTATAAATATATAATTTTGTTTAATTTTCACTCATCGGAATATCAAGTGTTGAAGCATAAACTAAATGCAAATTTACACACATTTAGCACAAGGTTTTTTTCTCAAAAAGTGCCAATATCGACCTTTGCTCATAGATTGTTAGAATTTTACGTCAAATTATGCGACTTTTATTGTTATACAAATAATAATAGTTCCGGAATCTACAACTATTTTGAGGTCAAAAATATAATAATAAAAAAAAATTCATGGTATTTAGAACTGCTTACTGATATTCTTTTCTAGCCTTGACGTTTAAAGCAAAATTGATATATGAATGATGTAAAAAAAACACTCTTAAAAAAGTTTATATTGTCGTGGAATAAGCATTTGATATTATTTAAGTGTAAAGTTACTAGTCTTACTTTTAGATATGTTAAAAATAATATTGAAAATAATAATATAAAATGGTTAGAGAATGAAGAAAAGGAGGAAATGGAAAATAATGAATAGGTATTATATCTTTAAGATTTTAATACAAAATATGATGACGCCCCGCGTTGCCGCCAATTTTATTTGTCACGCTTGTGCAACATATTCTTCTTTATATTCTTGTAGCACGTTATTTAAAATTCTTGATCGTTATTTTGCATTTCGTTCCTATTCAAACTGAGGCGTCATCATATTCTGTATTAAAATCTTAAAGATATAATACCCATTCATTGTTTTCCATTTCCTCCTTTTCTTCATTCTCTAACCATTTTATATTATTATTTTCAATATTTATTATATCATATTATTTTTAAAATAAATAAAAGTAAGACTAATAACTTTACACTTAAATAATATCAAATGCTTATTCCACGACAATATATATGTATGCAGTTAGACGTTATTTTTACCAGCATAGAGTTAATTGTATGAATAGAACAATTTTTTTTTCCAATCAAATTTCAATTTAAATTTTAATATTATACGGATATGTTGCACGCGGCTGATTGTGAGTCGTACGTTCTCTGTTCAATTGTTAGTAATTTAATATTTTTATTGAAGGCAATCATATTATCTTGTTATTTTTATTTTATTAATTTGACATAGCCAATGTGAGTTTATTTGAACAATTAGTGTTGTTCAATTAACAAAAGGAGTGTTATTAAACAAATGAGGCCTGTAGATGTAAAACTCGGTAAATGCAAGTTCGGTCAGTTTTGAGTTGAATATGGCACGTTACGCTAAAATGAATAGATGTAATAAACTAACGGTAAAGGTACAAGTCCCAGTATTTACTGTAGTGAATGTTTCTTAAAATTACGGACATCAATAACACATAATCACGTGAACGTTGTTCTTTTGGCCATAGCTACAAATATTATGTTTGCATTCATCTAATTTTGCATCTACAGGCCTCAAATAAGGGTTAGATTACCAAAATTGTAATTCATTTATTATAATTATGGTGTAGAAGAATCACCTATTCCCAAATCTAGCTCTCACTTTTCCAATCAGATGCTCTAATCTAAATATTATTATAGCAGATTTCTACTTTTTATCGGTATAATGGCAAATACCCCAATGTATAAATATTATTAGAAAAATTGTCCCAAAGGTGACGCTTTTCCTATTTCACTTCAGAAACAATACATATTCAAAAATGGAACGGCAAACAATTATAAAATATTAATTTGGTGGATTTAAGAAGCAAACATCTGTGAGGAAACTGCGACATTTTGATGTAATTCAATATTGAGATCATTCTTTTCCTAAACCTGGCCCAATTTTTCTAAAAAAAAAAGATAACGTTCTGGTCTAAGCATTATTAAATAGTTTAGGTGTATGATCAGCTTGATAGGTGTTTGTTTTTCTTTGGGTGACGATATCTCCTACTTCGACAGTGATATTGTTAAAATGAGCAAAATTTGGTTAATCCACCACCTGTCGCTTCTAAGGATATTATTATCACCTAACAAATGCATGTATTTCTTGGGTGATCCTTTTTTGACTCTGGGTCTGAAGATAGTGTCTGAAACCGAAATCAGTAAACCTGTATATCAAAAATTTCATTAAAATTTGATTGGCCGGAATTGATATTCTGATTACCATTAAATTTTAACTCAATTAATGTAAGCACAACTATACAAATTTATAATTTTTAAAATACTTTTACTAATTACTACTAATTACTTTTGCGACTTGGCACTGGTGGCCACATTAAAAAGTTTACTTTTCTGCAAGCAACTGAAAAAATAACATGTATATTAGTGCTCAACGATTTCCGGTAAAGACAAAATGACATTTTGCTTCAAGAATATCATCAAGTGTAATAGGCCATTGAAAATCTTGTATGAACAAAACAAGCGCTTGGAAGTGATAAAACATTTCCAAAATCCGTAACAATGTTGAAGCTGACAAGCGCATAGAAGTATACCAGCATATCATCAATCAAAGACAACATGAGAATGGTTATTGACAATCATCACATCGCGATTGGAAGGATTGCTAGAGATATTGGCATATTGGTTTCTCATTTTGTTGCATAGTTTTGACAATTGGTTAGTAATGATCGAAAACAATGTCGAATGGAAGCTGCTCATATATTACTGAATAAACCAACGGCGATCGATTCTATTTTAAAACCTTTGTAATTGCGTTCTTCAATTTCAGCGACATCGTGTATCAAAATTCTTATCAGCTTGTCGCCTGTGCGAAATAATCCAAAAAATAATACTTGAATTTGTGACCAAGCACGTATATAATATAAAATAAATCACGACGTTAAATATTGATTATGTTAATGAGACTTTAATAGCGTGTTTTATAGATTCAAAAAAAGTAATATAATAGTAAAATCGAACCTGTTTTCAGAGAAAAAAGCAGGATTTTATTTTTTTTTCTTATAATTACGTCAATTTTAAGAAAAGGATATAAGCTTAAGGAAGTCTCAGCACAGATATTTATGTCAATGATCTCAAAATATGCGCATATTTAATTTACTGTTTTTATATAATTTTGTGTAGTCGATTTCATGTTTACACTTTAATTTTTTAGATAAAGTAGACGGACACAATCAAACAATATATATTTTATTTCTTCCTGACATAATTTCCAGTTACGACAATGATTGTAACGTAATATAAATACCTCTTTGATTAATAAAGGAATATTTATATATTATTTAGGTTGCTATTTATATAAATATTAATATATAATTATTAATATATATAATAAATTACTGTAAAATATATTTCCTTAAATTAAATAGAAGTGACAATTATGGTGAATGCGCCGAGCTGCTTGAATAGAATTTACTTTATATTTAACTTATAAATAAATAAATATCAGCCATTTTTTTTAGTATATAACTACTGTAACAAAATGACAAATGAAGCGTTTTTCATTATTAGCAGACAAAAATCTGATTCCATTTAATTTACCACAGCTAGCTTCACTAACATTGCATTGGGATATTGTACAATACATATTAGTAATATATTAGTAAGATTTACTAAACTAAATAAGAAAACTATTTAAAAGAAACTATTGAAGATGGGTATAGGAAATGCTACAGCAACTCGGCCTAGAAATTAATTAAACACCCAACAATGTAAAAACATTGTAAGAAAATTACTATTACTGTTAAATTATAGTAACATTAGCAAAACATTTTTTTATTGTGCAGCGCTTCGACGAAAGTACATCCGTAAAAGACATAAGAGTTATGAGAAAATAAAATTTATAATAATAATAATAACAACATATTTATTAGCTTAGTTGATACATACATTAATGCATATTGAGCATGTCGAAATTAAACAATACGATAACCAAACACAAAATACAAAAATACGTATAATATAAAAGCAGTTTAATTGCTAAACAAGCCAACGAATTCGTCTCTTCGCCTGACTTTGAATATCTTTCCATTCCGATTTTTAAAACTTCATGCAGCAGATTATAGAGTCGGACTCCAACAAAAGATGGTGCTCTCCTTGTTATAGAAAATTCATTAAATGGGTGTCTAAAATTATCCTTTTCTCTAGTGTTATACCTGATTTTCATTATTTTCAGTAAACTCACTTATCTTACTAAATATATAAGTTAAAACTTCAAGAATATAGCCTCCGGAAGGGGAAGTATTTTAAATTTACTAAAAAAGGGTCGACAAAATTGAATTGTTTTAATATTAGCAATGTAGCTTATAATTCGTTTTTGGGCGAGCAAAACTCCGTGTGCATGGCCGGAAGATCACCAGAAAGCTATGCCATACGACAGTCTCGAGTGAACTTTAGCATAATAAATAAAACCGAGTTTAAAGGTAATAAATTACTCAATATACTAATCTGGTAACAAGCCTTATTCATGTCAGCCATGACACTAGCACAAGAATTTCAGTTTTGAGTTTCATCAAGATAAATGCCGGAAATTTAAAATCATTCTTTGATGATAAAGAAACATTACTTACAGATACATCAACATTAAAATTCAATTTGGATCTCGCGTACGAAAGAGCATATAATTAGTTTTTTCAAGATTTAGGTGCAAATTATTACTGGAAAACCGTTGATGCAATTCAGACAATAAAATGTTTGCTTTATTCTGTACATCGATGGAATCGGTATCTGTAACGACCGCAGAGGTGTCATCTGCATACATAAATAAGGAATAATTAATGAAATCGACAATATCGTTTATCAAAATCAAAAATAAAATAGGACCCAAAATCGAGCCTTGTGGTACCCCAAGGGTTACAGGTAGAATAAAGATAACTTCTTTACAACGTTTTTAGATGATTTAACTGAAATTCTAATGAATTGCTGTCTATTAGTATCTAAGAAGGGAAATTTATTATACCACTATTGCATACACAAATTTAAATTTCATTTTTTTAAAGTGTCATATTTTCTAATAATAACCACTAATTATATAGTGCAGTGCAAATGGTACATAGGTATTTACGCATGTAACTTCTGGTTATTCCGATACTAATGAACATAGTATCTAACTGAAACACATAATTACATAATCATAAGAATCGTGTTTATTTCTAATACTCTTCCGACTAGATAATTTTTTTTCTTAAACGATCACAAAATTGATATTGACAGTATGTCTATAGCAGTTATATATATATTTTTTTTGCACGTGTACATAATTAACGTAATTGCGTTGGGAGGAACACATCCATTTACACTGACTGGTTTTGCACAACGCAAAAAACCAGAGGTATTTGTGAGAAAAATACACATTTGAAGTCAAAGGTCTTTTAGCTTATTATTCAAATTCAAATAAATCAAATTAGCAAATATTTATACTGTCAAATTGCATTTCAGCGTAAAATGAGTAGGAAATACAGAAACTAATACACACTGACATCACCAAATCATGGCGTTGTTATGGTAATATAAAATCGCTTCAGATTCTTCTTAGGCAAACAAAAGATAATGACAATGCATATTATAGACCTATGGACGCTCCTAAGAGATTCTTTTTCCCGGATTACAAACTGTCTAATTTGATCAAGCCTCGTATACCAACGATAAAACTTATCACCGATTTAGTCTGTATACAGGTAGACTTACATATATATTGTCATGGTGTATTTAAATAAAGATTTATTACAATCATTTATAACTTACATTTGTCAATTAAAAAGAAAGAATATCATTTAAACAAAAGTAATAACAAAAAAAAACGATTCGAGTGATGTCATAAACTTTTGCCGTTGTCAAATCTTTCAGTTATATTTGCGTTGATAATTTTCCTTTCAGGAAGCAAAGTTGATCATTCCCATCACACATACAGATCGAAATAAAATATTAGAATGAGAATATTAAATATATAAAGTAGATTTTAGTAGATCAAGGATCGAAAGAAAATACTTTTTACAATGCATAATAATTTAAATTACAACTATAAATTTAGTTTAATAGGATTCTGAATGTATTGATAATCAAATTTTATTGATATGTCAACAATATCAGAAATCAGGCAAACTTTAGAACCAGTATTTGTAATATAGTTGTTTATTTAAGCAAATGAACTTATGATACGTACGTGAGATTTAATCCTTCTTTATATGTTTTGATACCTTCTTCTAGTAATTTCCCTCCGTTAAATCTCAACGCTTTTCACATTAAATGTTTTCTTTATTTTAATAAATATATCTAACTGTAACAATACTGCTTCCAAGACATCCCTGGCTTTACTAAAATAATGTGTCTATTCGTAAACAATTAATAGTAAGCACGCTTTACTAACGGCTTGCTAAGAAATTTGACCCAGCACGCCATCTAGCATTTAAGAGTAAATACTGATGATATAAAAAGAACAAAATAGACAAAACAGGGTTGATCAAAATACAACAAATTCTTGTATAATATTTTCGGCGATGAAACAAAAATAAATAGATTCATATTTGAATGCCTATTATAATAATGTATACAGTAACAAAGAATTTCAAAATATCTAATGCCGGACATTGTGTTGTTCCGCAGCAATACACATACAGACTGGGTACTTTTTAATAGCGTTACTATTGCTATCTTGAAAAGTGTTAGAGATACAGAGTCTTTTACATGGTGAAAAGTTGCATACTTTAAAGATGAGTAAAATGCTTAAAAAAAAAAATAAATTTGAGTGTGTTCCGAAAAGTTTCAATGTAATAAAAAGAAACGAAATCTGTTTTTCTTCTTTTTTGCTGTGGCGGCTTAAGTTTTGTAGATAGCAAGGAAAATGTACAAAGGGCTTTTTGTTATAAAATATATTAGTATTGGTGTTAAGTTGAAACTACAACGTTTCAGCTCTGCAGGACTACTGTCAACTCTTTTATTACACTTTTTCTAGATATTTCAGCAGTAATTATTGTACCAGTAATTTGAGCTAAGTACATTCTTGAGTAAAAAAATCTATCTTTAGTTACTTTCCATTATAAAACCAGGGTTGTCCTTTTTGGACTCTTCATTTATTTATGAAATAAGAACACAATAGTAAGTATAGTATAATAAGGCAGTGCAAACAAGTAGGTACAAGACGACGAAAATATTTGCGAGAATATAAGTTTCAACTATAAACACATGAACTAATAAAAGAAATAGATAAAGTAGAAATAACTATAGAAATAAAATTGATACTTGAAAATTCTCGAAAATATCTCTCATTATTTCCCATGATTATCATCCCTAGTAAATTTGACTGAAACCATTAAGGATTCTTATTTATTTTTAAATTTTTAAAGTGTGTGGAGAGCTTTTCAATTTTTTTGATTTTTTGGCGCTACTATAACTTGTGTTCTTTCCAAGATTAGCTATTGCATCTTCGTCTATTAAAATCTAAAAACACTTAATTGGGGTTGTAACATTCTTCCAGAATCCTCAACATATGTTTCATGTGCAATTATATATAACGTATATTGAATTTCATATATTTACATAATTTAAGCGATTTTGTACTTCTTAATTTTTTCAAGATAACAATAATGGCTCCATTAAACGGTATCTAGCTTGTATAATCGTGACAGGAAGGGAAAAAAAATCGAATTTGAATCTAAAAATAATAAAGATTTATTTCCAAGAACGTATGATTCAAACAATCGTTTTCTGAATACAAATAAGCCACCGTTATATTGATAGACACAACACACATACACATGTAAATAAAAATAAAAGTAACATTACTACAACGTCCTAGATTAAATATTTATTGAAAGTCATTATAATTCCCATTTGTCAAGCTATGAATACAATATTACCTTAGGAATTGTGTAAGGGCTTATTTGTCTTGCTATTAACTAAATAGTAATCAAATAAGTAATATTAAAGAAGTGATTTTTACGGAAACTTATACAGAATGTTTATTTCCCCACGCAAATGCCGTTATTTAATAAATAGTACCTTGAACCGCGTTAAACTCCAGTCTGGTATTATATGTAATTGGGGCTGTGCATTGACATGTATGTTTGTATATTGGCAAACGTCATCAAGTGCATTGTAGGATAGAATTGCCAATAATAGTAGCTGTATTGAATTTCGTCAAAAATTTCGTTAGCAGAACCTATTCACACTGAGGTATTAATTTTTTTTTTTTATATAAACAGTGATGAGTGAGTAATTTTTTAATATCGGTTATCACTGAAACACCTTAAGGCAATTACAACCAAACGTAAAATGAATTGACTTAGGTTGTTTAAGCAATAATTGGTTTGTATATAACGTAGATTGCCTTACATTTTACACAAAAGGTAAAGTAAGGTGTGACTACATAAATAATTAGAACGAATTTTATTTTGGAATTCAATGCTTTACATGAGCAGAAATGTCAGTAAAAAGTCTAAAAGTAGCAGTGGGACTAAGTGGCCGAAGAGCCAAAAAACCCATATCTGATAAGTCTATAGAGATGCAACTGATTTTGTTTCTTTCAGGAATAAAAAAAGAAAAAAAAAACATCAAAAAGGACATAAAATTCCAAAGAGTAATTATATAAAACAGTAACATTCAACATATCCAAATCCATCCATATCCAATCTGCTTCCTACCATTCGAAGTAGATTTTCTGAAAAAAACGTAAAGAGTTAATATTTGAATGTTTTGCTGCAAAACTAAAAAAAGTAAAAACTCATCAGATCTTCTTTGGGTGACGTGGATACATTTCTTCAAATATTGGAAAAGTGTTGGAAAAGGATTCTAAAGATTCATATACATTGGTACTACTAAACTAAAAATCAAACAAGTTAACGAAATTTATTGAAATGAATAAATATATTTCGTTAGAGTTTAGAGATTTAAGAAGTATTTAAGTTAAGAAACTAAAATTAATAAACAAAAATACCAATGGTTTTCTCATGAACTTAAACCCTAATTTATGAAAATTTAAAAAAAGTAAGATCGTTAATAGCGTGCATGTCTTCCTCTTGTAGCAATACACGCTTCTAATCTTCTTGGCATGCTTGAGATTAAGTTTGAGATCCCCTCTTGAGGTATCTATTTCCATTCTTAAACAAGCATGTTAGAAAGCTCATCAAATATCACAGGTGGTCTAAGTACTTTTTTTAATATTGTTGTGCAATTGATCTTAGGGATGCTCAATAGGATTAAGGGTAGGACTTTTGCCTAGCCACTTAAAACATTAGATATTGCATCTCTCAACAGAGCTGTGACGATGTCAGCTGTGTGAGGTTTGGCATTGTTGTGCATAAAAATGAATCAAATTGAGCGTGGGCCACAGTAATTTCGTCTCCATATATCCTTACTGTTAGCGGTCTATTTCGTATCAAAATCAATTCTCTACGACATTAAACTATATGCCACCCTAAACCATTACAAACAAAGAAGAATAATCATTTAGGACGCTTCTTCTGGTCTGTAATGGTGTCTAGGCATATTTAATCAACTTAATGCAAACAATTACAAGCAACAACTAATTATCGAAACAAACTCTTTCCTAATTAAATAACTTGAGAAGCTGTCAACAATTAGGTCTCTGACATTTTGTTTCCTAACAGAGAATGTCTTGCTGTTGTTAGTTATTTCCTGGCATACTATTCGAATTATGTTCAATAAATGCCAATTTATTACATGTAAAAGGTCTATTAAAATTAAATGTTTCATTTCAAGTTTATTCGGTGGTGCGTTAATTCTGTCCAGAAGTGTATTTAACTTAAGAGAAACGATAATGCAGTAAACTAGTACTAGAGTATCAGCTATAACTGCTATAACAATCATATAACGTATTCATTAGTACTGTAACGCGGGTTATTTATCTGCTAATTTTAGGATGGTCAGCCTAAATACTCGCCCGTAACTCTTTTACCCTGATAATAACGGAATTACCCCCGTTTTACAGATAACCTAACCTGCTCTTTTGACCGACTTGTTGACTTTTGTTTAGTAGCGTTTAGTTTGAGTAGTTGTATCCAAAGATATTTTCACAGCGATGTTCTTTCTCGATCAGTCGAAACAAGGCCGTTATTTTGCCTAAAGATTGTTAAAATTTTCCACTATCATCGCCTCTCTGCTTAAGATTTCCTCTCCGAAGCACTTGTTGATGGTACAAATTGAACTTAGAATTTAGTGAAATAGAAGAGATGATAATTTTAACAAAAATATATTGAAGAAAATGAAACAAATGATATCAAAATAACAAAATTAATAAAATGACGTGTAAAAAAATTTACCAAAAAGATAACTAAAATTGTGATAACGTTAAGCATAAACACAGTGAAATTTTTCTATACAAAACTGTAAATCAAGGGGGAAAGAGAGTGAGAGAACAAGAAACGATACTGAGTCTTTTGCAAAGGTTAGTTCTACAAGCGAAATTTTTGATTCGACTTACCAACTTGCTTGTAAGTTTATTCTTCTCGTAATCCGATATATTAAGGCACAATAATTCCTAGTAAACTAATTCCTTTGAAAAACAATGTCAAGGGTTTTTATAAACTTTCTCGAGTCGTCATTCCCCCGTTCCTGGTACTCGTTCTACTTCTCTCTACAAGAGGGCGCAACAAGCTAGTCGGCAATTGTTGCTTGGAGTGGACAAAGTGACAGATAACAATAATATAAATGTAATACCACGAGTACGTAAAACTTTAAGCAAAATGGACTGTCATTTCCTGCGGGGAAGGCGCTGTTACAACTAGTGATTGTAAATTTACCGATTTTTTCCATTTACCGGTAATTCGGTATACGGTTATTACCGGTAATTTTTTTTTTTCACGTGTGACATTAATGGGGATTCCCCAAGAAAATAGGGTTAGATGTTAGGCTAGAGTAATACATATTTTACATAATCTTAAGGCATAATATTAGAATTTTGTAATAACATTTGTATTTAATTATTTTACACAGTTGCAGAACAACAACATATTTAAGGTTCAAATTTTTACAATAATGTTGCATTAATGTTCTCTCATAATGTGGTGTATTCAAAATTGCCATTAATTTAAATATGTGAAATGTTGTTCTTATATATTATAATATGAAAAAATCACATACAATATTTACATATTACATTGTACTAAATTATTATTATTATTTTTAAATATTTAAAAATGAGACATTTACTTACACTTTAAGAAAAACGATTTGAAACTTTTAAAAATCTTAAAAAAACTCCAAAGCATATGCTAACTCAACTTTTTTCGAGAGATAAATAAAATCCACACAAAAAACCATAAAATGAGACAATTGAAATTGCACTTGTTGACAAAGCCAAGTAGGAAAAGTGGGGTGGTTTGCTTCCTATCGTCCTAGCAACCGTCCTAGCACCAAATGAACATTAATCTCGCTTTTCTTTGCATTGCTTTTCGCTTCCATTCTTATTTTCTTTTAATTTCTGCACGACCTTTTTTTCAATTTGTTGCTTTTTTTTGCTGAGAATTTTTTGATTCCTTCTCTTTCTGACTAACTCAGTGGAATGGAGGTTATACGTTTCTAATCAAAAGTTTTTGTCAATTTCTTTTCTATATTCTCTATTACAGCGGTTCTCAATCTCAAGAAAGTTTAAATTAAAATTAAACAAAAAACATCTCCCATAAAATTAATAAGTGGGTATATTGTTACTTAGACTTACCTGTTTTTTTATTTTATTTTCAATGTCCTTTAAACCTTTAAACCCATATCTATAAACGCAATATATACACTATAAAAATTTCTGGTATGGATTTTTCATTTACCGAATTACCGGTAAATTTTTGTAATTTACCGGTAAATTTACTGAACGTTTAAACCGGTATACGATCCTTAGTTACAACAGATACCACACTACTTATCAACAACTTAATAAAATGAATTTAAATGCTTTACATTATACCAAATGGAATTTCGATTTCTTACAGTACCGACTAGTACGATACTGAAGTCGTTTTATCATACAGGGCGAAAACGAAGATTTGCAACAAATCAAAACATAGCAAACTTTTCCAATAAAAATTTTGTTCTCCGAAAGGCAACTAATCTTGATTAACAAAGTCCTTAAAGAGATAAACCGAACAGCTGTAGTTATGTATATGATGTTGATGAAAGTTTTTGCAATTTTATAAACTTATTAAGCCTGTGGTAGGATTGCTAAAAACGGGCCATTACACGCAAGCAAAGAAAAATGGCTGAATCATTAACGACATAAGTACAATATGCGCTATTAAAACACTACTATATAAAGGCGTAATAAATGGAAGAGTTAGCCCAGTTCAGTTCTCATTCATTTAATTTTGGTTATAATTAAAAAAATATAAGTATTGAAGCTGATTTAACACTTGACAAAAATATCTGTATTTTTTTTTCTATTCGTGTTGCCATTAGGAGTATGAGATTGCACAAATTCGAAATGCAATGATGAAAATATGTATATCGAATTATTTTGGGTAAATATTTGATAGGATAATCCAAGGTAATCCATTTTATCAAAAGCCGGTCTGTTGACGTAATGATAACATCATAATATTCTGAAGTTTACCTACTACAAATTAGAAAGTAAATGTTCGTTCTTTATTAAAAAGCAAAGATTGAAAATAGATGGATATGAGTGTACCTATTATGTGTATGTGCAAAGATAAATATATAAGTGTGAGTCTAGAGGTGAACGCTCTATAAATTGGTGACCAGCAGAGTAAATACTAGGTGTCTGATGTGAAGTAGATAAGTTCGAATTTCTTAAAAAGAACATCTGCATCTATAACAAGGTAACATACTTTCTGGGTATTGGGACATTTCAATAAGTTTTATTATATTTGTAAAATTAATATCTGTAAAATTAAAACGTATGCGCATGCAAGAAAAAAATTATTTTCTTGTTTTCAACCAAATATTTTTGTTAATAACACTGTTGATTTAAAATATTATCAAAAATATTTCGGTATTCAATCAAACAAATAATTTGGTTACAAGGTTTATTTGAACGAACTGCAGCATTTGTTAATATAACTAAATATTTACTTTTAAGTAAAATAAATATCTCAAATTTATTTTTTTGTTAACAAAACAATTTTGTTAACAAAAAAAACGTAGTGAAGGAAGACACTATTTCATTAATTTAGCGCACCCACTGGGTTTATTTGAGTAATAAGTATTGTTTAATTAACGAAGGCAATTATTAAGAAATAAGGGTTAAGCTAGCTAAAATTGCATTCATAAGAAGAAATTACCCTTTTCACAAATATTTGCCCATTGTTTTTAAAGAAATGCACTGATCTAAACATTACTATAGCAGTTTTCTACTTCCTATTCGTATAGTAGTAACTATGTTAAATTTGCGTATTATAGAAATTATCGTAAAGACAATGCATATTCACGAACACAACGGCAAACCATTATAAAATATTAATCTAGTGGATACACCAAGTAAATACATTTTAGAAGCTAGGATTATTAAAACAGCGACTTCTTTACCACACATCACGCCAGGACGATACTTCCAATCAACCCCCAATTCCCGGAGCCACTGCTTAACGTTGCATATCAACTACCATCATATATGGTAGATATAAAGTTATTTCTTGTTTCTTTTTGTTTTTTTTTTCTTGAACAGATTCACTTTAAACCTCAATTATTTATTTGAGGCAAATATTTCCAGCGATTCACACCAATGCACCATTGGTGAAACAAAAATAAAGATTATAATTCGTTCAATGAAATACTCATTTAAATGGATCATTCGGAGTTTGATAATTTGAAACACATTATATATTTAAATTAACTGATAGAATCCGGTTAATTTGAATAAAATTTGGCTGTAATAGCTAAATTAGCCGGCAGTACGGCTGAGAAGGAAGGGTGCATCATTGCCAATCTTGCGAATCAAGCAGCAATATGCGGTACCGGTTGTTGGTTGGGTGACCATTCGGACAACACTTCTCAGCGGCTCGGTGTGTTCCGGCACCCTAAGCTTGCAGTGCCGGTTTATTATCATTAAAATAGCTAAATTATTTGAACAAAGTTATTTAGTGTTTTTAAATAAAAAATTCATCAATATGTAAACAAATAATCTTGTTCAATAAGATCGAATCTGGTAGATACGGCCAAATTGTTTATTTTCTCGTGGTATATGTAAAGAAATTTTGCATTTTGCGAAGTGACATTTTGAGACATCTTCCGATAAGGGAAATACACAGAAATAATTATCAACATTCAACATACGCTTTTTGTATACACTTTGCAGTTGTTGAAACTTTAAACTTTTAAACACCCAAAACTCTAGAAAGTTGTATGAAATAATATTTTATTACAAATATTTTGATTTTTTCTTATGGAGTATCTACTCATTTTTTTTGCCAATATTTAGCATTATGACATTACACAAACGTTTGTAGTCCGTTTAATGCAAGTACTAAAATCTGATAAGATAAAATATGGATTTACTGACAGGAATAAATCACTGTTTTACGTTTAAAAAAGTATCGAAAAAATCAGTTTTGATAAATATTCTCAGTGAACACCCAGAAGGAATAATTTGTTCAACTTTATTTTTTAGCAATTGAATGACTATATTTAAAGCAAGCTATGGCAAGAATGTAAACTTTACGCAAAAAAAATATCTTGATTTTTTGTGAAGAAACCGGTTTATGAGAGCTGACTAGTACAGTAATGTTTAGTTATTGCCCGTACTACAAGTGTTGAGCGTAAAATGCCTAGAGTTCGAATATGTCAAAATTCTCACTGTCTTAGTGATTTTGACGGGGGTAGAATTGTTGCCTATCGAAATGTTGGTTAGTCTTATCGTGAAAATGGCCGCCGTGTTTAATTAAGGATATTCGTCGACAAAAAAGGCTTTAAATGTATAAAGAAACAAAAATATTAGGTATCAAGAATTGTGCATTACGGATCACAACTATATGACTTTGTTAGATTGGTTGCCTACTTAAAACCCCCTCCATTCGCATTTAATTTTTGACATAGTGTACATAGATACGTAACTGTAGTAAAATGCTTTTTACACTCTTGTCTTTTGATCCAGATATCTTTCAAAAGTGAAAACCATTTATATCATAGCTCAGAATATGAGAAGACACAAATTTGTTACTCTTTTTGCATCCGGTCTAAAATAGAATTAGTACAGCAATCTTTCGATTTTCAAACTTAAATGATATTACTAACGAAATATAGGTGCCGAAAAATGCCCGTTTTACATTATACTTAATTTAGTATGAAATTTTGTATAAAATTTTATTTTGAATTTATAAAGAAATTTACCTGCATGTCATACACAAAAAAAAAAATTACGTCTGAAAATTGGTATAAAATATTTGAATATGTCTGTTTGATATTTAAAGTAAAAAATTTACTATGAAAAAAGTTATGAAAAGGATTAATATTACCGTAAAAGGGCTGACCAAGAAGTATTGCTGTTATGGCTATCATCTTTAAATGTAACTATGATAGCTAGTCCCGTAAAATATTATGTAAAAATTAGATAAGTATGTGGCCTGAAGGAAGATGCATTCTAAATTTATTAAATTCGGGATTAAGGCCTGACGGTCCATTGTCGAACGATTTGATGAACTTTGGCAATTTCCTCATTGTCTAAGTGATCTTGACGGACGTGGATAGACCTGGATCTGATAGATTTTACTTCTTCAATTATAAAGGCGCAAATAGTCTAGTAGTACTTAGACCTTCAGATGGTGATTATAAGCTTATTTCTAGTGTTCTACTAAAAACTTAAGCTACATCGATATAGATGAAGTTGCAGAGGAAAATGTTGAAATTTTGGTAAGGTGCAACGACCAAGTGGCAATAGATCTGCTAATCAAGACAAGTTAGGGATGAAATATAATTCTAAAAATAAAATGCAATTTTTTGTAGGTATCTATCTTTTTTTATAGATTATAAAACTGAGTATGTTCAACAAATTGTTATACAATCAGTCAATTTTAACTTTATCTAGGGTAGTTTTGAATACTCAATCAACAATTCAACCTGCTGACATGACCAGGGACATTATTCTAAAATGTATGTTGATACAGCGATATACGATAGACAACAGAACTTTCTTATGCTTTGACTCAACTACAAACTACATCGTGTATTTTTGCGTTGTTTATGTCAACTTACATTGAGCGATCTGTATAGTACGACAAACGCCAACCTATCCCACTGGATTTAACCAACAATTCACATATTGCGCACGCATATTTCGTTTGTAAAATTAATGAGAAAATAGCACAGGTTCTAAATATTTAGTACAATATTTCGTACGAAATTTACAAATAAATTTTTCTGTATGATACTCTTTGAAATATTTAATAACAAATTTGTATCAAAGTTTCATACTAAATTAAGTATAATGTAAAACCGGCCTTACTGAAATTAATTTTTTTGAAAATGGGTTACTTAAAATTTCTATTTCAAATAATCTCTTGCATTAAATTTATTTGACATATTTTGTAAACAAATCATTTATAAGTGTCAAACAACAGTCTGTAATTGCAAAAATGTATATCACGTATTTGAATATCGACGTTTCTGTATGTATATTATCAAATGTGAGGAAAACATATGCTCTTGGCGATACACTCGTTGCCAGAACTTACTTAATCGATGCCAATGCCAATAAACTGAGTTTATTATCATTTTTATTTTGCTGTATTATTGCTTCCGTTTGTTTATCAACTCTTCCGGTCGATTGTGCTTGCGCCAGGTTTGGAAAAACAGCTCGATAAGGAATTAGAAAATTTTGCCAACAGTATTTGTTTATGGAATATGTAACTGATTTAATTAACAGCTAATGCGGTCATTTAGCATGTAGCTGAAAATAAACTAGTAGTGTTGGAATTTAACCTTTGCTCCATCTGCACTGAGGTGCACGTGCTCTCATATTATGCAACTGCTGTTTGTTTACTAATAATTTTACTATTTTAATAGAATCATTTTCTACTGTGTACTCTGCCTGTTCTAGCAGATCAATATATTCAGCACATACAATAAACCTTCTTAAACAATACTATAAGAAAAACGCATAACCTTTTTCATACAAAATTCAAAACGCTATTAATAGATCTATATATGAACACGTATGTACACGGGAAAACCGAGCTGTGGCTTTCTACAGGACAAAATGTATTAAAAAAAGGATATGAAGCACAGTGACCATATTGCTATTATAATGAATTATTCCAGGAAATTACAAACACCTCACATCACAAACAATGATGTTTATTACAGACGATTGACATAACTTTAACATCAATGTTCTCTACACTATCATTCATCATCAAAATAAGAACTTCACTCCCGCAATATTATTAAGATTTTAAACCACGCAAAAGCGAAATATTGACGCTATTAACATTTCCTACGATGAGCACTCTTACTTGAAGAGTAACAAAAATTTCGCCTTAACTAATCGAAATCCCACTGCAAAATTTTTCTCATCAATATTTCAAGACAGCTAGATGTTAACTCTAATAATTACTTGATGTTTATAAGTATAACCAAGTAATGTTCCATCCTTGAGGAAAGTTTTTATTTATTGCATTTTATGGAAAATCATACCCATTTCCAACCAGACCAACTAAAATACTGCAATGTTTCAAGCACTGTCATTGGACAGTGGCTGTAATTACGGCAGCTTATACCAAACGTTCATAAAGTTTCTTATTATCACTACTCACAATGAAAAATTTGCTTTAAATGCTGAATCTGCGGCTGTTTGAATTGAAGGCATTCATGCAAAAGCAAAGTTACCTCATATAAGTCCTTTACCAACATTGTGCTGGAAATTATATTCATTTTTTCCTTTAGGTACTCTCTAAAGTGGATCTTCCATACACTTTTTTGGAACAGAATATTATTTTTTTAGTTGAGTAAGTGTCAACTTTTTATTTTTGAATATGTAAAAAATTAATACCAATATAATGAATAAAATGGATGTGAAATTTCTACACAATTTATTTTGAGTACAAGGTTTTGAACTTTATTACACAAATGTTTATACGAGTTGGTCCTTTCACATCATTAAATAGGTTCGCAATATTACAACTTGTATATGCGAACAGTTACAAAGAGAACTTGTGTGTTTTCTTTCATAATAAATAATACTGATATGCATTGTTACTTGTAGCTAAATTTGTATCGACAAAATAAAGTCAGACTAAATGTAAATACAAATACTGTAGTTCTAGAGTACCGTGTAACCATGTTTTTCACATGTTTGCTGCACAAATACTCTACTGACTCTAATGAGTAATGTGTGAGAGTAATGTAACTGCTAAATATGTGTTTCAGCGTGAACAGCTCTGCAATGCTAGGAACTATCCTGACATTTTTTTAGTTATCAAATCCGGTTGATACATTTGACTACACAAAGTGCTTTGACACACTCCATAATAAAACAGCCACTGCTTAGAAAATACTCAATTGAAGTTAATTTTTTGGGATATAAATTAATAAAATACTCAATAAATATGTTAAGACCTAAATTAAGAAGAAATTCTGAGGTTGAGTCATGTCACCGTAGTAAAAATCTATTTTATCGTCTATTGTTCCTTTTTTGTTTGTTATACAACAAGAATAATATTATAACAAAACTCCAGAGGCGATTAGAATGTTTTTGAAGAAATAAGCAAACACTGAAAGACGTTCTCCTTCAGATGCACAATAAATATTCGCTAATTTCCTTGTGAATTTATATCGTAATGGAAAATGGCAAGGTAATAACATACGATCCTTCTCCATGATCTATAAGATAAAGATATCGTAAAAGCGAAATAGATATAATTTATAACGGTTTCTAAAATATGTAGGTACACCTACGCCCTAAGGAAACGAAGCCGCATTAAAATCTAAACAGTGAAATATGCACAAACTTTGGAGAGTCAGAAACATTTGAAAAAGAAATTCTCTGTTACTCTTACTACTAGAAAACTAAGCGTTTTTAATTTTATAAGTGTGAGCGCTTTTTACACATTTACAATTTTATTGATAAAATATAGCAAAGTTTTTACAAGTATATTTATTAACAAATTCCAACTGATATTAGATCTACAATAAAAACATGAATGCTTCTGTGTAGAAATGATTTTCCCAATTTCATATCATTTGGTTTCGTTGATTTCTTTGGAGGTTAATTTGTTTTAAAAATTATTATTAATTTATTTTGTGTATAACGTGGTAATTAATCACAAAAAGATGTGCCAGAAACTTCAACAATTGAATTAGACTTTCTAATGTTGATACATCTAATGCGCCCGCGCGTGTTATAATAGCATACTGAAAACTTTAACTTCATAAAACACGTTTTTTTTTGTGCTTTAAGTTTTATGAAAAGTGTTCTTTTGATGACATTCTTTGTAACCGTTTTTTAATGTCTTTTCTAATGAAATGAAAAGAAAAAAAATGATAGTATAGGAAATTATGTAGGCGTTGGTAAAATAAACAATGTATCTGCAAAAGTAACCTGAATTTGTCACATTCCTGATTATTTACCTATTTTAAAGCGCGCAGTTATTATAGCACAAGTGCTTTAATTAAAATGACGGAACAATTTTCCCAAAATACATTTTTAAACGCGTAAAAAGCTCTTAGCTTATAATGCTCTCAATTATTTATTTACGCTATCTTGAAATTTGAAGTATATTGTCCATAGAGTGTCATTTACAAGTTGATAATTGGTGTTATACGTGTTGGAATGACCATACCGTGTTATTTAGTAATCACCTCGTTCAAAGTTCAGATTATGTATTCTAGAAGATTTGCACTTTATTGATAATTATATGTTATATCATTTGGATTTTCCTGTGAAAAAATATATAAGCATATATTGAGTCAACTATTCACATATTGTATTGTGATAGCAAGAACAATAATAATGAAGCACTTATTGGCGAAGATGGTGTCAATATAATATATATGGTGAGTTTTTTTATCTTGAGACAACGGAATATCTCTAAAACACTGCATCAAATCAAATAAAGATAAAAAACTCACCCAGTATATATTACAGTTAAAGCATAAATTGCTGGTGTATACGTCCACTAGTAGATGTTTACATCAACTGCAGTTTATGTTTTTACTGTAAGTAATATATATTAACACATTATCATATCAACTCGCGATAGGTACATATTATTCCAATATCTTGACTTAGAAGGACTTGAATTTAATTCAATTTTAACTAATGTAGACTGTAAACATATGCTACTACAGCATACTAAGCAGAGAATTCATTAATTTGTTAATTTCTTACTGTAAAAAGCTTGCAATCTTTGCATATGCTATTACTGTTATTTACGGTCACAAATTTTTCAGAAACTTTTTCGTCATTTAATACTAATTTAAACAGATTAAATTACACTATGATTAGAATTGAATGTATGCAACGATGTGTAACTGGTTGCATACACCATTTATCAAATGAAAAAAATGCTAAAAAAATGAACATATCAAATCAAAACACAATTAACAAATAACAAAGAACCTATACTATTATGTGGATTATAATACAAATCCATAGATCATTAGTGTGTTCTATTTTGTGCAATTTGGTTACTATAGTGGTCGTGTTGGCAATTTGTGTATCGTTGAACAATTGAATGCTCGTCGCTATGGTAAAAGTTCCTTGACGATAACTGTTGAATTTCAAATGGATCAATTTTTCTTTGGACAATGTGAGAGATAAAAAGTTGATGGTCATTCCAGCAAAATATCCTACCAATGCTTTATACTTTTCTAAATATCATTCAAATTCCACAATATAGGTAACATCTTTCTCAAATTAAATGCGAATCTAAGCTCCACAAATCTTCGATTGTGCTTATGCAACCGAAACTACAAGTACTCTATACCGAGCGATGTAATTCAGAATTGTTTCCCAATCATTTTTAATTAACATTAAAGTGTACTCTATTTTCGATTGCATAAATAATCAAGAATTTATTGGGCTTAGATTCGCATTTCATTTGAGAAAGATAGTATCTTTACACCTACCATTAGACATTCGTCTATGGTTGATATCATGAGCATTTGATATAAAAAACAACTCCAAATACCATGCTTATGTCAACTCAACCAGTATTACCATTGATTTGGCAACCTATTAGTTATGTGCTGTAACTTTCCCTGTAAACATCCAGGTATATATTTTTTACAATCCGTGGACTTCTTTATTTCCCATGGGCTGTAATGAAACATCTAACAACAATATATCTAGTAGAAACGGTTTACATAGCTAACAGAAAGCTTACATTCAATACAGAATTGTACTTCTTATTGACATTTTATTCTAGGTAACACATAACAACATAACAATTATTCATATTAATATTGGGAAGTACAACTACTTCACTGTAACTACGCATCAAACTAAGATTACTCTGCTTCATGATCGAAGGTTTTGGTGATTGCTAATTCAGTATTAGTAGCCCGTAAATTGTCTTTTCGAGACAATACCTTCTCTGCTAACCCAATTTTGTTTGACACAGAACTATTTATATACTCAGCGTCGTAACTATTTTTCCCGGGGCTCCCCGCAAGAACGCTGCGGCAGGCCCTTTCCCACTTTCAATTATAATGTCCTGCTATGTACGGATATTCTGTTGAAAGTGGTCTAATTTCCCCGCCCTCTGATACAAACTAGCAACCACCGAAGACAACAAAATAAAGTTGTGTGTGTATTCGTTAACACGACGATACTTGACAATTTTGAAATTAATTATTGTTTTGTTTGTATTTTCAATTACAGTTAAACGCTTTCCAATAACAGTACTTCATATACTTATTTATTTAGATTAGATGGTAAGGCGGGCAGTGGAATATACAACAATTTTGTGTAAATTTTTTATTTTACAAAATTCTGGTAAGTACTACAAGTGCAAATAATAAAATATGACGTATCTCTTTATGGAATACAATGAATTTTTCGTGTATATATCTTATTAAAAAAAAAAAAAATGAATTAAAACAAACACTAAAATAAATGAATAAAAAAATAGAAAAAATTAAAGGTATAAGATGCAGTTTCTCCAGTAAGTAAAGTTTTGCCCTTTCCGGACAAGCAAAGCTTTCACTTTCACCAAACGATTATGGATACAGTTTTCGTCAGTTTCGTCATATTATAAGTTTTGTTTATTAGAGATAATCAATCCACGAATAACTGTCGCTTGAAGAAAATAAATAAACGATTCATATTCTGTAATGGAAAATTGCATTTATTAAATGTTCCACATTAATTTAAATCCTTTTTTTAGTATTAATTTTTAAATAGTTTTCGTTTTAGATCATAACATTATTTTGCAAAATACGTAGTGAAATATTATAAATAGTATTAAACCTTCGTGTTAGTTCATGTTATGATGGTATTTGTTGGTACTAAAAATAAATTATTTTTACGGGACTATATAAACCTGTTGCACACAATATAGTATATAGTATATATACATATAAAGAATTAAATAAAAATTTATCGATGTGGTGGCCTTTCCAAGTTTATTTTGTATTATTACGTGTACAAAAACAATTTTCTTAATTAAGTTGACGTTTCGGTGGTACACTTCTCACAGGAAAAATCGGGACACCAGCAATCGTGAATTTTAAAATTTCTTGGGTGTAAATGCAGCTTTCAGAGGATATATGCACTTTTTTGTGTGTGTATTATTGCGATCAAAGGTAAAGACTAAAAATTTAAACAGAAATATAAATATATATAGAGAAAAAGGTTTATACATTTAATAAACACATTGGAATTTCGATGGCGGTGTTTCCTTAGAAATACCGAATACGGAAATATTAATGCAAAAAAAAAAAACAACAAATAAAAAGCCTCTTGAGTAGACGGCACCATTAGAAATACAACATATAGTATTTACTTGTTTGATGTTATGCAGAGATAATTCTTTTTTTAAGAAACATATGGGAATGGGATTTTAAAAATATATACTTACTACGATATTAGTACTTAGTTGATTTATGCTCGGAGTATTGCTTTAGCAATAGAATATGTCAATCAGCCTCCTGAGTTTTTAATAATGTGATTTTCACATTGATTAATTACACTATTATTGATGTATTCATTATTGTTGTTGTTTAGTATCTTAAATATTGTATTACTACAAATATTTTTCTGTTTAAAAAATTACTAAAAACAGTTAAGATTATTTATAACATTTTTAACAGCAATTAATTTCGCAAAGAAATATTTATTTTAGTTACCCTCCGTTTATTGTATTTTTAAGAAATATATCTTAACTATCGCCTGTGTAATCCAATGTCGTTCTATTTTATTGAAATATAGCTAACAATTTTAGTCTGTAACACAGCTTCAGGTAGTAGCAACGAAAAAGTATTAAATGTATCAAATTCAAAATAAATATTTTAGCACTAACTGAGATTGACGAACAATATGCTTTCTTACAATGTTTATATATATTATAAATCCAATATATTTTAAATAATTGTTAATAAACCTGTTCTTTTGTAAAGAGACCCAGTGTTGGCCATATCTCAAGAAAATAGATCAACGACGTCAGATTACATAGGCGATAGCTAAAATATTTCCTGAAAATACAATAAACGGAGGATTCATAAAGTAAATAATTTCTGTGCGAACTTAATTGCTTTATTTAAGAATTTTATAAATAATCTTAAACCTTGTTTGGTGTTTTTTATAGATAGAAGGAAACTTTATAGTAATACAATATTTAAGAATATTAAACAACAATAGTAATTAATACATCAATAATAGTGTAGTCAATAAATCTGTGAAAATCACATTATCCCAAAACTGAGGAGGCTGACTGACATATTGTCTATTGCTAAACTAGTACTCGCGAGCATAAATCGAAGTAAGTAACTAATAGCACAGCAGCACTAACAAGTAACATAATATTAAACAATAAAATCCCATCACTACATGTTTTCTTAAAAAGGAATTATCTCTACATAACATCAAACAAGTTAAATACATACATATTTCTAAATGAAGCCGTCTATTCAAGAGTTCTTTTTATTGTTAGGTATTTTTTTTTTCATTGGTATTTCTAAAGGAAACGCCGCCACCGAAACTCCGATTTGTTTATTCTATACATAAACCTTTTTCTCTCTATATATTTATTTTTCTGTTTAAATTTCTAGTCGTTACCTTTGATCGCAGTAATATACATAATTAAGTGTTTGATGGCTGTGATAAGTGAATACGTCCTCCGAAAGTTGCATTTACAATGAAGAAATTTTAAAATTCTGAATTGCTGGTGTCCCGATTTTTCCTGTGAGAAGTGTACCACATCTTTTTCAAAAGGTTATATTTCCTAACTATAATTATAATATAAGCTTTTGAAAAAGATGGTACCAGCATCTAAACATCAAGTTAATTAAAGGAAATCGTTTTTATACATGTTCTATTAGAAAATAAAGTTGGAGAGATCGCTTCCTCAAAAAATTTTATCTAATTTTAAAGAAATTTGGAAGAGAAAGATAGGGATAAGTTTTCCAATATTATATATAAAGATGTATTTTATGAAAACTACACGAAACATATCATTTACCCGTGAGAAACATAACTTTTTTGCTAATAAATAAGCTTATCTCGGAAACTACTGAATTAATATAAAATTAAAAAATTATAGTAAGAGTTAAAGTTAACTGTAGAGCTTGACTTGTGAAAATAAATATTGGTAAAATGTATTGTTCAGGTGCCAGAACACTCTAAACGCCAACTTCGGGCGGCCCTGAATCTAGGGCCCACCCGCGCTGCTGGCCCTGCGAGCCAGTCAGTTACGTCAATGTAAATACTGGTCTGAAGTTGGCGTTGATTTCCAACCCCCTAATTATTTTATAGCTATCATTCCTTTTCCAGCGTTTTCGGTGAACATCGCCAATGAGTGGCGAAATGAATGTCCAGTATATACATAACTCAAGATTCGGTAATTTAAGATAAACATTTATTCCTTTTTCTCTTTAGAATTTTAGAAAAACTATTTCTTCTGACAACTTGCTTACACATTTACTATTGCCTGCTGTCCTTACAGGACTCTTGTTGCCTTAACAAGAGTAAACTCATTACAATTCCAAAAAACTGGGCAATTTTCGGTTTTCAACTACACCAAACATGCGATCCTTTTTGATTTTAATATCTCTTAAAATAATTATTGATGAAAATCGGAGATCCTAAGCATCATCAACTTCTAGTTGAACAAGCTCTTGTTTCCGGCGTGATTCAGCTATCCCAAATATTAAGGCTATCAAGGAATCAAATCATTACAAAACACTTTTGAATTAATAAAAATCATTTATCTTATTCATTAAATAAATTTCATCTGAAGCTTGGTATATAAAGGCTTCTATCTCTTCTCCGTTCAAAATTTTAGCCTTTTTGACTGATTTTCTCCTTAAACATCCGAATAAAGTTAAGTAGCTGCTTACATCTGTATTGTGGTTAGTTTTGATAGAGGCCTTAATCATGGAATAAGAACGCTAGAGCGAACAAGGTTTTCTTTCTTTTGTAAGATACCAAAAAGGAGTCAGAAGACCCTGGGGCAGTAGCAGTTCTCAAATGAATCCTTCATTATGTAGATTTTAAGATATTCATTATTTGTTTTTCCATACATGTTCTTAGATTTTTGGGCAACTAAGATCTGTCGTTCATTTTGTACCTTTTAATAAGCGCACAATTTAGTAACGGATACGAATTGAAGGCGCAAATGATTTTAGGCAATACCTTTTCTTACGTGGTACCGTAGTTACACTTCAAGTTCCAAATTTAAGGGAAGATTCTGTTCATATCTGTAGCGCCTGTAAGGTTATCTGTAAGTCTGTTAGCATCCGTAATACATGCTTACATACATACAGATAATCATACGGACGCTACAGATATGCATAGAATCCCAGCATTAGTCAAAGTTAAGCTGAAAAATTCATTATTTTAAATTAAAAAATCGTCAGTCAAGTGCATAAATTTACATATGTCCCACGGGCATAACTTGCTTTTAAAGTCATCGACGCATTTTTTTAGCCATAATTATGTCTTAGGCCATAAAAACGTCATTAGACCCTTAATACATAAATACTTATTATAGCGTGGACATCCTACCTCTTTGTTTGCACTCGGTTGTATCAAATAAACGATCGATCCTTCATTAGCTTATCTAGTATTCGGAAATCGCAAAGATGCCGATATATGCGTTTACATAATATATATAGAATACTTGAGCGAGCAATGACTAGAATTGCAAATAATTGTTTGCTGGCAGATCGACTTTATACCTTTTTGGCCACATGTTGCACAAAACCTTTTGGATTAATTATCACCCAAAAAGTTTATATACAACGCTCCTTCATGATTCACCTGCTCAATATACTACGTACACAGGTATTATGTAGTCATGGAGTGTCTATTAGTTTTTGGAATCTTCGCTTTGCCGAGTTCCGCGTTCTCGGTAAGCTAATGAATGATCGATAATTCATATGATATAATCGAGTGCAAGAATCGGTCGTTAATATATTGGTACTAACCCAGATGATGTTTCTTCGTCTGGTAAATTATTTTAATTGAAAAATGTTGAGTTGCGTTTATTTTATTGTAAAAAATGTATTTACGTAACTTGTCATCCATCATGTGGTTAGTTATGAGTAGCAATTTGAAAAAAAAGAGTAATGAGCTATTTAACCACATAAACAACGTAAAGCTAATTACTTCTTTTGTAACGACAATTATTTTTGTTATTGGCAATTTATTGTATACTTTTTGCATTGTTGTATTGAAATTATGTATTTCTTTTTATTTTTACAAACAAATTAAGGCTTGCCTATTCATATCACAATTACTACATCCTATAATTATACAATCAAAATATTGCTCTTACACTCTGGGTATTCTGGTCAATAATTATCGGTGCTGAATATTTCAAATAAAATCTTAATACTTTTTACGTAATATCTCGGTTCATATTTTTAATGAAAATACCACTGTCATCACTGTGTGTGTCACACCTTGACTTTTACATAATTAGATAGATAGAACATCATTTTATGAGTCTCGTGTATAGGTGGATCATTACGTGCCTAAATCAATGTTAATAAATGCACATTATTGTATTGTTTTTTAAATACCACTAACCCTTGCAAAATTCGACGGCAAAAATTCAAGGTAAAAAGTCGAGGACACTTGACATTTCTTAAATAAGCAAGCGAAAGGAAAACTGATTATAATTAACGTAATAAGGATTGTCAATACTGTTATTTACTGTCAATTTGTGCATGGTCTTGCAGTTTTTTTTACCGCCTTTTAAAGTTGGGAAGTAAATGGAATATCCTGCTTTCTTAATTCTTCAATCAATGGTCTTCTTTATGCTGCTTTTGATATTTCATGTGGTCATAGTTTTTCTATTTCCTCATTAATCAAACTTGTTATAATAGATTCTCTATTCTTCTTACATCTGTCCTTCCTTTCACATACGGTGTTGCTATTATTCTTGTGTACATAGAGTTTTAAGACTACATTTGTTGGTATAAGAGACTTTGTACCTTCCGCAAGATTCTTCTGTAAGTTTTTCAAGGACGTAATAGAATTGGAAAAACTAACAAGGTGTATAATTTATGCAATTTTTAATCTACAGAAGTATTGACAATTATTGATTTTATTACCAAGTTGTTTGGCACTCGAAAAAAAAATTATGGTCATTCAAAAGGGTAAACACATAAAACTTCGCAGAATTTTTTTTTGACATCCATATCTTACTTGTGGATACAAACGTGACATCACGCATTAGATTTATACCACAATTGACAAATAACACATTGTAATTAGATAAACATGATTTGCAAACGGAGGTGCAAATGATCATAATGGCCATCGTGTTTAAAAGGATTTGTATGTAAGAATATTTAACTATACTTAAAAGTCAAAGTTACTATGTATATTATTACCAATAATATGCTCTATTATCGTTACCAAATACCTTGTTAGTGACTATGTTACATTTTACGATCAGAAATAATTATAAAGAAATACAAGTAGTTGTAATTGTAGACTGTGCAAATATGTGGTTTTTAGACTGCAATTAAATTAATCAAATTGATCAAGTAAAGTTGTAAATTGAGACGGAATGTTTGTTGTCAACAAAACTAAATGAAATAATATTACATGCTACTTGGAATTGGCATGAGAGATATAAAATAAACTAGGTGCCAAAAACTTGCAACACTTCGAAGAAGATCAGGGACAAAGCTGAAATTTTAACAAAACAACTGACTGCACGTAAAAAGTCGCTGATAATCATCTGTCAGAAGTTCATACACGAAGATGAAATAGAAATTCTCCCTTGGCCTGCTCGCTCTCCGGATTTAAATCCGATCGAGCATGTGTTTGATATGATGGGTTGCTACATAATGCGTTTAGCACCTTGCAAGAACTTCGTCGTCATCTACAGCAAGCCTGGGATGAGATCCCACAAAATATCATTGATCATATCATTTATAGTATGCCTCGCAGACATTTTATTGATAAATTTTTGTCGATTGTTGGTATTTTTTTACAATTGTTATGATTTACTACTGAAAACTAATAGTTATGATTTACTACTTGAAATCTGCCAAAATATCAGCTTTGTGACTCAGTTCCTTCAAGGTGTTGCTTTTTTTTTGGCACGTAGTTTAATATACTCAGCACCAGTGTTGGGCAAAAATCGCTTCTAGTGAATTAAAATCCAGATTTTTTAATTTCCAAGAAGAAGACGCAAACGTACGGGATAAAGATAAAATTGCTACCCACTCTCATAATTAACGAAATTAGTTATTAGTTTCCAAAATTGTTTGGTGCATTTTACCTAAATATAAATAAACTGTACCAGTTCTTAAATTTACACCTAATTTATTTTAGTCGCTGATAATTATAAAAACTCTACCACAACTATAGCGGAATCATCATTAGATTACTATTAGAATTTCATATATTGTTGCTGTAGATCAATTACTATAATAGCGTTTCTTTTATTTACTGATCCAATTTACTGCACTTGTGCAAGTTAACCTACGAGCTATTACGAATAGTAAAATTAGTTAGTTAACTGAGCTCGTAATGAGTAGCTCGTAGCTTAATATGCAGAGATTAAGTAAATTTGGTCGTATGGTGAAAAAAGAAATGCTGCTATTTTTCCAAAAAACAAAACATGTTAATCATCTAAGGATATTATTTTGAAAGAGCAAGGTGCCTAAAGGGAGATCAGTTTACTCAATCATCATGGGGGAACCACTGGTAGCTCAATTCAACAGCAGATAACCGCAGAGTAGAGTTTTATTCTCCCTATTATGAAACCTAGTCATGGATGAGGTAATAATACAACAGCGCTTGAAGCTTTTCCATACGTAAATGATTTTGTAATTCTGATCCAAAGCAAATTCATCAATGTATTGTGAGACAAAATGCAGAACCCTCAACAAGCTGTACAAAAACAGTCCAAAGAGGACAGACCAAGAATTAGTCGCCCTAAAATGCTCACAAATTCACAAAAAATGGAAGTGAAATTGTCTAGTACCGTAAAGCTTGTATCATTTTTACTCTAAGCTTGCCTGGAAGAGTATTAGAAAATTAAAATCAAAGCGGAAACAGCACTCACCTTAGCTAAGAAGAGCTCATAGAAGAATATGGGAAAAACCAAATATGATGACAGTGATTAGATTTATATAACATTTATATAACATTTGGAAACATGTAAATGAAGTAACTACAAATTAAATCAGCCCATATTTCCACGAATAAACACTTGTTCTCTTATTAACATCTCAAACGTATGAAATGTCCAGAGAAATTACAATACTGAGCGTATTCAAACCAATAAATTTGCTTTACTGTGGTAGCTAGAATATTCTAGAGAAACTAGAATGCCGCTGAGTTGCCAAGACAATAATAATCAATGATAATGGGTTTCACATAAAAGCCTAGAAACTGTTATAGGAGTGTACAAAGTATAACACAAGAGCAAGTAAAGGACCTGGTCCAAGAAAACACAAAAGGCACTGCTAAAATATAACAAGGCTGGAAGACCTCTCACTGAGATTAGCATGCGTATGTATAACTGGAGCTATGAGAACTTGTCCAACAGCAGCAATCGAGGTAGTATTGGATAATCTTGCGAAAAAGGGGCCTGAACTCTTTTGTAAGACCTGAACCCTTTTGCGGAATAAGTAGCAGTACAACGCTGAAGAAACTGAAAAGAGAAATGGAGCAGAAAAAAATTAATTATTGGGAGAATCTCCAGAGAGCGAGGCCAAGTAAAATTCTTCTGGGAACCTATAACTAGAAGAGGTTTACGTAATGCATCAACCTAAGTAATAACAATGTTCGCATATTAACAGGAATACTTTCGAGCCATAGTAAACCGAAAGGACATCTGAGTAAGCTTGGATTCGGAAAGGAATCTGAATGTAGATTTTGTGGGGAGCACGATGAAACAGCCTTCCATCTCTTCTCAAATTGCGTAACACTGTGCAACTCAAGGACGTTGCACCTGGGAGCATGTGAAATCGAAGAGGGAAACTTACCTAATCTTCTTAACTTGTATCGTACACTTTCTGAAAGGAATAGCATTCGAAGGTCAGCTGTAAAACAGCAAGAATAGGGGACACAATAGATCTTTTAGGTCGCAGTGTAACACCACCCTACCCACATACATACATTACTGAGGAACCGAGAGAAGAAGAAGATGAAAGCAAGGTTGTGGACGTAGCAAGACAGATTAATCCAGAGAATCCCTTCGACCAGTCAGCCAGAGGCCCGTAAAGAACTTCTACAGGCTCTATCTCACATGATTTCGCCTCTCCCTCCCCTCCAACAAATTCAAAAAAAAAAGCATTAGTTTGTTCACTCATACATAGGCAGATTGTAGGAAAAACCTCTCCCAACTATTTACCTAATTTTCAAATCGCACAGTCATCAAATCCTCGTCATAATTGAGTGTAAAGTAAATTAAGAGGTGAGAATTCCAGATGTCCTTTAAGGTGATATACAGACGTGCTCTAAATTGTGTTCATGGATTTGAAAATGTGCACTTTAGCACAATATTTATGACTGTACACATATATTAATGCTCTATTGTTTTTTTAATTTGTTTCTGGGGTTTTAACATTATTATAGAATCTTTCATATCTAAAAATAGTGACGTCGGAAGCTAAAGCAATATCTATCGCACGCTTATTTACATTTGTACATACAAGTGTAATTGCGTATATACATAAGACACTTAAGACGTGTTTGCGTCGTCTTCTTGTTAATTTGCGGTATTGTCAACAAGGTTCTATAAAAACTATTGCCTATTGACAGGAAAGACCTAAACTTGTGGCAATGCCTGTTACGCACGTACACGTTCATACATACTTGCCTAGATAGGTATATATTAACAGAGATAGTTGCGCGATCAGTTTTAGTTATTAGCTACAACTCGTCACATGAAGCATATATAATTTAAGTTACATTTTTATGGTTGGTCTAGTGATCATTCGTGAGGTGCGCTTTATCGTTTTTGTTTTTTTATTTGATTCGTAAACCGCCTTTTCTTTTTAAATTACCATGGATGTTGCTCTTATAATTAATGCTAACAGATCTTTTTCTCTTCTGTTTCAGTTTTATTACAATGGCGCTAGTGATAAGAGCTATGGAAGATGTTAACAAATTTTTAAACAAATATCAAGGTAAGTGCTAAATTAATAAAGATTATCATTTTTATTATGGAAGTCTTTTGAGATATAAAGTTCCGGGACCTCTACAGAGTCGTTGTTGATTGTCTCCTGGATTGTGGTGTAACTTTTGATAATTAACAGATTATTTAGTTTACTTTAAAATCAATGTAGTTAACATTATAGCTTGTTAAAATAATGATCAGGTACGGCTGCTAGTGAAAATTCGATACAAATTTTATGTTTTTTTAATTTATATTGAGGCTTTTAGTAGGCTATTAGAAGGTAACTGATTTACTAAGGAAGATTAGAAAAAGGAGGGTAGTCACGGTTATAGCTTGTTGAACTAGATCTTAGAAACTTCTTTAGACATTAAAAACAATCAACTTAACAATTTTTTTCTTGTAGTATTTGTTTCTAAAAGTCTGCCTGCTAGAATTTTATTCCACATCTTTAAGTTTGATACTGTCTACTTCCAATATTGCGCAACACTTAGATCGTCGGTAAACGCATATTGTCCGAAATATATTGGTTCCAGATTAATTGGGTATATATTTTTTATATTTTCTAAAACACAACGTTCTAAACTTAAATTAGAACTAATAAAATTAGGCAGTCTGTTATACGCAAACTAACTAACTCCAAAAATAAAATGAAAAATCTGGTTAAGATAGGGACGTAGGTGATAGAAACCCTAACAATGGAAGTTAACCTGTATAAATAAAACTAAAGTAATGAGTGTCAGAAAAATACGTTAATAGATTTATCAAAAAACATTAAATATAGAAGCAATATATAAAGGTAGCGACATATAAGCATCTAGAAAACATTGTGACGAAGGATAGCAAAATATACGCAAACATAACAGGCAGAGCGGACAAGTCCACAAAAATTTCTATACTCACTGAATAAGACAATATTAGGCGGGACTGATATAGGGGGCAACGATGGAAATACATAATGCCAATAATAACGCATGTGGAAAGTGGACATTAGAAAAAGAAAACACCCAAAACCAAGATAAATGCTATTGAATGAAACACCCAAGAAGAATAGCGGGAAAAGCGATACTGTTTGTTGAGAAAATAAAAAGGAACAACTTCAATAGTACGGATGCGCAATGAGAATGAAGATCGACAGAATCACAAGAAAGCAAATGGAAATAGGAAGCGTAACTAAACAGCAAAGAAGGAGACTGAGGAGGAAATGAGTAGCTCAACTACAAGGAATAGGTAGAGAAAAGGGAAAGACTTTGGAGGAAATGAAAATATTGTAAAAAAATTGGAAGAGAATGAGGAACGAAGAAGAAAATTTTTCGTTGTCTTAAACTTTCCACTATGATTCTTTTTGGGATCTCATCAAACACTTTTCCGAAATCCACAAAAGCCAAGTAATTGCTTTTACCAACCTCTCTCATTTTCTTCTTATAACTACCTTATAGTAAAAGATGGTCTTGAATACTGGCTGCTTGTCTGAAACTGCTCTACGATGCCTTCATATCTTCCATTTCACGTGTTAGTCGTACTAGTAATCGTTCGTGCAACATTGAAGGAACGTAATGCCTTTATAATAATTTGTTCACTGAGTTTTATCTCCTTTCTTAAAAATGGGAATAGCGATATCTACTTCCCACTCCTCTTGTATAGTCCCGCCATACGAACACAATTTAATGATTTGTTACAATTTTCGATTGCTCTGTCCTATACGTTTAAGATATCTGCGGAATTCGATCAATACCTGCAGAATTTTCTTTTTCAAGTTCTTTTATTGTCACCTTTATCTTTTTTTATCCTATTTTTTAGTTTCCCGCCCATCTTCTCTTTCATGCCATTGTATATTCTTTTGGTTGCCCGATATGTTTTTCAAATCTTCGATTTTTTATATCTTTTCTACCAACACCTACCACTCTTTGTTGGTCTCTTATTTGTGTTTAGGTTTTGCATACTTTATAAAATAATTTTGGGTTCCCATAGTAATCTTCCTTCAACGTTTTGCCAAATTTTTCCTACGCCCGCTTCATTGTTTATTTATCTAATTCCATTACTATGTTTTTTGTTCTTTATAACGCGTATGGGTTTTCTCGCTTGTGCGCTGAAGGTAATTTTTCCACTCGAATAAGCAGATAAAGGAGAAGCTTTTACCTGGCTTTTTATTTCAGCAAGCAGTCCTGTTTTTCGTTTTGATCTGTTTGTAAACCAGATCAATTCTCCGAATCTGTTCTGTACTTGAATTGATTCTAGTTTATCCCAACCGTGAGTTCCACCACGAAACTATATTGAAATCGTGTGGTCTGATTTCATTTCCGAAAAGCTGCCTCTGCATGATTGACAATATTATTGTGTCCTAATCCTCCATATCTACAAGTTGGTAGTATTGAAAGTTTGAAATGCACCATCTCTTTTTTTTATTATTATCCATGGGCGGGTCTAGCCCAAAGAAGGCAACTCGGCCAGAAAGACCTATTGTGCCCCCATATCCATTGTATGTAACCCTCTCAGTCAGGTTGCACCCCATCATAAAAGTTCAATCTGGCTGAGAGCTAACTTGCCGGCTCTGGGTTCGTCCAACCGATCGACTCAACGTGCGTCTGCGTCTTCCCGTCCATTGCCGGGCAAATGACAAGAAAGTGAACAGGAGTTTGCTCCGTACTCCCACACTTCTTGCACAGGGCAGAGTTCACTAACCCCATGCGGTACATGTGTTTATTTAGTGCGCAGTACCCTGGCACACATCCCAATGTAAGATTTAAATGTTCCACCAGCTGTTTAAGCTTTCTGTGGCACTTCAGTACCACTTCAGTGTTAAATCTGAGAGCCCGCAAAACTTTGAGGGCAGCCTGATTGCCGGAGATGATGCCCTCAGTACTGCCTGGATGGCAATAATTTTGGTCTGGAAAATGAGGGAGAGGTGCCTAGGGTAAAAGCTTCGTCATCCCGATCTCCGTCCCTCCAGATTCCGATGCTCGTGCCATTACGCTTTTTCGAGGCATCGACGAATCAACGAGGTAGACTCCGATTTGGTCTGCGAATGTACGCTATTGCAGTTTCCCTGCTGGAGATATGCATCTATACTGTATCTCCCAGAAAAGCTGAAAACGGACGAGATCTTATCCGCCCTTAGGGGCAGTGGTATTGTCTGTTCGATATAGTTGAAGATACTGGTGTGGTCTCCGACTTTGCCGGAGAAACCCTTGCATCCACCACATGTTCCTCGGTACGCCCGCGTACAACCAGTGTACCAGGTTTTAGCCCCACGTTTTACCGTACATTCCTCTACAGGGCCAGAAGTTCTTAATGTCTTTGTTCGTCATATGTTGCAGCTGTGATTTGTAGAGCAGTTTAGCAGCCAAGGCAACACCTATATATTTAATCTGGGTTGATACGAGTACTTTAGAGCCGAATATAGTGGAACACTGGAGTTTGGGATACTTCCTCCGCCATGTGAACGAAACCATAGTCGTTTTGTTAAGAGCCTCTCTTGTACACCACTTCTTTACAAGCCTGAGCGCGATCTGCATCCTTTCGGATACCACGCCCTCAAATTTGCCGCCGACAAAAATGGTGATGTCATCGGCCTAGCCCTGCACGTGGAAGCCCGCCTCCCTAAGTTCAGAGAGCAGGCCGTTCACCACAAGGCGCCATAGCAGCGGTGACAGTACGCCGCCCATGCACCATTTCACTTCCTCCACCATCACCAAATGGAGAGGAGAGAGAAGGTCCATTGCTGCTGTAGGCATGGTCCTCATTGCTCTGTTATTCCTAAGCCTCTCTATTAGAGCTAAAATCCGCGTTTTTTAGAAGTCAGGTACCTGTCCTACACGGGTTCCGGTTACGGGGTATCGAACTTTACTCGAGATGTGTTACACGAACTTGAGCTTCATCCGAAAATTAGGTATTACCCGAAATTCGAGCAACAATCCTACTCTGTATCTTGCCAAGTTCAGTTATGGTGTTTTTTTTTTTGCTGCATCTTTGTCAAACAGATCAAAGATGCATGAATGGTTATGGGTCTGACCACGCGATCATGGATCTTGTACGGATTTTAACTCCTGTCTTGCTTTCCATTTTTGATTTGGTAACATACCAGATTCTGATTCAAAACATGTCGAAATTTTGTGGTCTGATCCCCATTATTATTCTCAAAGGGTTGCCTTTCACCTGAATGACAATATTATTGTGCCCCAACCGTGCATATCTGTCACTTAGTAACTTTTGCAATCTCTGATGCCTTATTCTTGCCTCCCAAATTCCTTCCGGGCTATGTTTTATGATGATGGGATGCGAAGCATTCTATATATATGGATTCCATCCTTCCAGTAATATCACAATTAGAGGATTCAACTGAATCAGAATTGAAACCGGTAACCGGAAGGTTACAGAAAATTTTCTTCAGTAAAAAATTAATTAATTGTGTAATTGTGAAAGTTAATTGCGTATCTTTTACCTGTCTTATTAATTTCACTATATGTGTAATTTATTACTAAAAATTCTTCTGTTAGTTATACGTTTTCGAAATTTTAACTTTTGTTTCTGAGGCAGCAATAAATTGATTGCGAAATTAGACGATCACAAGGAATCTCGTTTGACCCATTTTTGGCTGCATGCCTACCCAACAAACTTTTCTTCAAATCTCTAAAGTAACAAAAAATATAAATAAGAAGACGCATATTTCATGCTATTTGCTCTATCGCAAACGCTATAATTCCATCGATATACATCAACGATGCAGCCTGGCACTACTCCGCTGTTTACTTTGCTTTGGCAAGGTACAAATTTCAATAATTTAATACTATGTACATTAATCTCGAACAAAATAAACACTAGTTAATATTTATTTCATTAATATTATCCGCAATTGATGTAAGTGCTAATAGAAAAAGTAAATTGAAAAAGCACTGTGTAAATGTTGAGTTTTTTTTTTTATAGACTGCTTATAGTATGTAATTTTATTAAGCAACGATGTTGAATATAATTAAATATTATTATATATACATGTATGGGGATTTCTATCGTATTCCATTCAGGAAAATAGGGGTTGGGTAAATCGGAGCTCCTTGAAGACTGTGGTATGTGGATGGCCGCACATTGACATCATTTTATTGTAAACTGAATAATTATTACCCGACAATCAATGTAAAAATCGCAGGATAATTTGTGAATTAGAAAATCTGCTGACACAAAGTACAGCTCAAGTTTATGAAAAATATCTAATTTATCATCGTTTAACAGAGCAACGTATAGAATGTATGTATATTGAAGAATCTGTTCTTCAGTGCTTGAAAGAATCATCCATTGTTCACTCAATCAAACAAAGAATATATTTGTGTTGGTAACAGGTGCCAAAGATAATACACTTTATACGCGAATATTGTTCGCTCATTAAGGAGGTCATAGAAGAAGAATTAGATAACAATTTGAGCACTACTACGCAGGTAGAGGATATCCAGAAGGAGTGGGAACAAATAGAGGAAGCGATTCAAAAAAGCTTGCAGCATATGCGATACAGAGAACTTAAAGAAAACAAACATTGGTTCATTGAAAACTGTAGAAAAGCAATAGAGGAACGAAATCAAGCAAGATTACTACTCATGGATAGAGCAACTAAGGGAAATAGAAAAAGACAGGATGAAGTAAGAAATACAGCTGTGTAAGTGTGTAGACTAGAAAAGTGGAGTCACATAAATAAGAAACTAAAGGTAATGAAAGAAAACTAAAGAAAAGCAAAAAATATAAAAAAACTGTTACTAACGTCAAAGAAAGTAAGACAACTAGGACAGAGAGCGCCGCCTTATCTAAAGAATAAAAGCAAGGATTTAAAAGGAAATACTGATAAAAAATTAAACAGATGGGTAGACTATTTTGATGTACGCTGAAGTATTGGGAATTGTGAAGAACATATCGATAATCTAGATGTACTGAGCAACTCCAACCAACGAGAGGAAATAGAAAGCCAGCAGACCAAGAGATAGAAGCAAAATGCCGAAAATTAAAAGAAATAAGAAAAGCGCGAATGAAAATGGTAAAAAAAAATCCAAAAATATGTAAAAGTCCAAATGAAAGAAAGGATTTAGCACCTTGGTAAAATGAATATCGCACGAAGAAAAGATGCCGGAGAAATGGAGATGTGCCCGGATATGCCCAGTTCCGACAAAACGGAATAAAGTCGTCTGTGTAAACTGCGGAGAACTCACTGGTTGATGTCACATATAAAGTTTTAGTAAGAGTCATTAAAAGTAGATTTAGTCCTCATTACAATGAATTAGTAGGAAAATATCAGGGGGATTTAAAAGTTGAAGCTAAAAGTTCGCACCAGATACTTGCATTAAAAGTGGTTTTAAATCAAAGCTACGAACAAAGTTTGAGTTTACATATCCCCTTTATTGATTTTTTTAGAGAGAAGAACTCTATACGAAGCAATGCAAAAGCTAAAACGAACTATGAAATAAGAGAAAAGTACTGCAAAAAAAAAGAGAACGGGGAAAGAAAGAGCTAAACCGAAGAAGATATGATTAGATGCAGTGACAACAAACAAGGAGATAACGGGCTGGGAAAGTGCACTTTAGAACAGAACTCACTGAAGAATTGTGAAAAAATTGAGAATTTGTAGAATGAATGTATCTATGTATATACAGCTGTTCCGTAGTCAGGTGCCCAAATTTAAAGTAAAGATACCTGACATAATTCTCAATAAAACATCTTGGGAAACCTTGTTGCGCAAATGATTTGTTTTGGATATACAGGTGGCTTAGATAAAGACACTGTTGCTATTTCGGGCAGTATAGGAGATACAGTCTCAGTTAAATAAGTAAAAAGTTGTGTATTTTAGGGATTAATGAAATGCATTTGGAAAAAAAATAACACTTTCCGAATAGTATCGAAGATACACGAAAATAACTGGGAACCGATCCGTATTCGGGTTTTGAAAATATGATAGAAATGCATTTAAAAATAAGACTTTTTATTATGAAATAACTTGGTTATAATTTTCTGTTGCTAGATCTACAACACAACGTGTGGGCTCTGAATAAGCATGATCAACCGTCCTTTTATAAATGCGATCCTGTATATTTTTCTGCGTTTCTGGTATATTTCTCTACATTATATAATATGGCAATAATATTTTTTATTCTTATTTTTTCTTCTGCGCTACCTGCACAGCAATTGGTAAAACGATCTCGGATAAGATGAATGCGTGACTGTTCTTTTAACTATGATATTTATTATATTATATATTTATTATAACTTTGAATGTGCTTTTTCTTTAAAGTACACAATTTTTCCCTATCTAACTGCTTTCGAATACCTAACAAATAAAAACTTTTATGTATGGGGATTTATGAAAAACCATGTATAATATTACGAAATAATTTACAAACATTCAATATATCTGCCGCCATAACAAGGCGTCTTCAACTGTGTTTACTTCAAAATGGTGGACACATTGATTTTTCTATGAATTTCCATTTTGTTTATTTTTTTGTCTAGTAATAAAATAATTGATTTTTTTTTCTTTAAAAATTACCGAAAGCATTCTGTTGTTTTCTTTGTAATTCAGAAATGTTAGGTCATTTTTTTTTCACAATTTTGTAGGCATTTAGGGCATTACTTGACTTTGGGACAATTGCATAAGAGTTGCAAAATCGGCTAAATGGGGAAAAATGCATAGGGTTCGTAAAACGTTATTTTTATCTAAGTATGTAGCGTGAAAAAATAATAATAAAAAAAAATGTTGCCAGTGTGAAATATAGCAGAAACATGCGAAGATAACCGGGGCCGTATTTAAAAAGGTAACGTGGGGAAAAATGCATAGGGTTCGTAAAACGTTATTTTTATCTAAGTATGTAGCGTGAAAAAATAATAATAAAAAAAATGTTGCCAGTGTGAAATATAGCAGAAACATGCGAAGATAACCGGGGCCGTATTTAAAAAGGTAACGTGGCTCTTCAGAACTGAACCACTGTATTGTAAATTTGAATTCAAAAATTTATAGTCAAGTTATTTTAAAACAAAAAATTTCAATACATTTTTTTCATATTTTCAAAACTGAAGGTACTGTGTCAAAAAGGCCAAAAAATCGATTTTCTTTGTTTTTCACGCGTATCTTCCGAAGCGTTTGGAATTCGCTTTTTCATCATAATGCATTTTAGTAATATATAAAATAAGCAACTTTTTTCCCATTTAAGCGATTTTGTATCTCGCCTACATACTTTCCGGAATAGCAAAATTCTCTTTTCCAAACCATCTGTATTTGCAAAACTAGTTATTTGCGGACCAAGGTTCATTAGCATATTTTGTTCATAATTACGCATGGTACCTCTAAGCTTAAGTTTGGCCACTTGAATGCGGGACATCATGTATAGATTCAACGATGACGCAGCTGGAAAGCTAGCATCTACGTTCTAAGTTAAAGTTGTTCCGCCCATATATTCTTATTCCAGTTCCCTCTGGCGTTTTGAAGCCATAAGTACATCATTTGATGGCATTCCTATTCAACTTCAAGTTAGTGTTTTGATCCCACTCGCTCTTATTACTAAGCTTTCTTGTGATTTTTTTTGGGAAGCTGAACTTTTTAACATGCCATCCTGGTGATCAAACACCGTTAGGAGATTGAGCCAGATATCTAATCATTTCTTCTTTGATCATTCTGAGTGTGGTTCTGTTTGTCACGCCCTCTACCACAATGTGGAGAGAGTAAGATCCAGTACTACCACGATAGCTGCTGTTGGGCAAGTTCTCATAACCCCAGTTATGCATATGCATGCTAATCTTTCCATTTTCGTGAGGCTAATTCCCGCGGTGGCGAGATTAGTTCTTTTGCTCCAAGCTATTGATGCATAAGTGATGATCAGTCTCACTATCACTGTATACATCCAAAGCAGCACTTTTGGGTTGCATCCCCAATTTGCCCGTGCGAAGTTTCTGCACACCATCATGATATCTTTGAGCTTGTTGGTTACTTCAAGTTCGTGTTTGTTCCAGAGAAGTTCATTGTCTAGAATAGGACCTAGGTGTTTTACTTTCGTTTTCCAACCTAACTCCCGTTATTCTTCGACATATTTCCTCACTTCACACCTTTGGATTAGCATCATCTATTACTATCAATATATTTCTGTGAAGCACACTGCCATACATTTACAAATTAGGTAATCCGGGTTCGTTATGTAGTAAGCCTCCATAAGTTTTTCCATTACGAGGCGGTATGAGTCAACAAGCAAAAGTTACGCGTTTTCATTGTACATTCCTTCCATACAAAGTGTGCACATGCACAGACAAAATCGTTTTCATATGTAAATAGGACATCTAAATTAACTCGTCTGCTACTTTTGCACGGAATCTCAATGTTTGTGTTATTTTTTGAACAAATTAAGTTAAATTTTAATATCACGTGCTGAAATATATAAATTTTAATCAAAGGGACACACTCATAATGACGATTGGCCTACCAGTTTAAGTCAAGGACGTGGAAATACGACCTTCGTTCATTTCATATACACGCTATGTATAGGTATATAGTGAAAGTAGAGTCTGCAACAATATTGCAGACATACGCAGCAACCCGCCTATAAGAAGGAATGAGGGTCATGTCCTTGAATTAAACTGGCCGGACTGTGTTGATATCAGAAAGGATGCTTTCAAGACTCTTATTCGAAGGGTTTTATAACTATTTCATCTTCTTTTAGATACGAGGACAGCAAATTGGTTCCTGATGTCCAGTCCATTCTACACCTTAGGAATATGTTTATCTTACGTTTTAATTGTTAAGGTAAGTAATCCATTGTGATAGTAAATGCTGTTTACTTTAATTTCTTTTTATCGTTGCAGCACATAGGGCCTAAATTTATGGAAAACAGAAAGCCTTTCCGGTTACAAAACACCTTAATATTATATAACTTTCTACAAGTTATCTTTAGTGCCTGGTTATTTTGGAGGGTATGTGTTTCTTTTTCTTCATTTACAGATTATAAAAGACAAAACAAATTGTATTTATAAGTTCATAGATCCCAAAAAAATATGTATGTACACCTATTGAAATATATTAAGCTTTACTAAAAGTTAAAATAAGCAATATATTTTTTCTAGAATATAATGATACCATTTCAAGAAATTTTCGTTACATAAAAACATTGATTTTGTTTGCGTTTGCCATAAATGATTAATATTAGTAGATCCAAATGCACCTTCACAGATCACTATTATATACATGTTAAATTATTTGCCTATTTCCGACGAAGTCGCATTGATTCAATTTTTTTTTTACGTAGTACACATAGGTTAAGGAAATATATGTGGATATTTTTCTAACACTTAGGCAACACAAATTACAGCGAACATCGGGGGAATATCACCTATCTCAACGCAAACGCAGAAAAGCGTAAGCATTTTGTGATCGTAGAAATTGAAAGGCATAGGATCAACAGAAAATGTTGGAGATTTTCAACAATAAACGTAATGATTTTCTAAATAAATCAGGCAGAGCATCATAAAAAAGACATATATGAGCTCTAGACTGTCAGAGACTATTGAGCCTATTAGTCTATTATTCTACACCATTCTGATCTCTATTGTAAGAGAGGTGGGTTAGGGCAATTAAATAAAAAATTAAAATTTTAAATGTTTACGTAAACTTGTATTTCATTATAAATAATTAAACCCTTGGTGCTTTAATTTTAATGGCGGTAAGATGCTGTGATGTTGCGCGGTGAAGTTCGGCAATAGTTAATATAAATCATATAGAAACATATGCATATGCTGCTAAGGAGTTCATTACTACTGCTAAACATGGCTTGCTTCTGGCAGAATTGTTACAATAATAATAATAATATATTTATTAATCCTGAAATAGTAAATGACATAGGTCAAGTCAGCTCACATATAAATAAACAAACAATACAATATTGAATTAACACAAATATACAGAGTGTACCACCGAACTCGGTCATTAGATTTGTTTGAACTTCTAGCAAATATTACTAACAAACAAATAGGAATTTGATTTTGAAACTTGCAGTGTAGTCATGGCCCACTGTGGTCTATTTAAGGAAAATATTTTCAACTTTATAGCACTTTCCGTATACAGGGCGTTGATATCAACTTTCTTATTTTAAATGGAATTGTACAATTTTTATCGGTACAATGAATGTATCGAGTCATTTGCGATTAGTTTACATGAAGGTTCCCTGTACCTGAACTCAACCGTTTTTGAGATATTTGCAATTCTGTTGATTTTTTGACGTTTGAACTGTTTCAAGTGAAATTAAATAGCTGATAAGGTATCAAATATTTAGTAGTTCAACTAATGTCGATGTAAGTACAAAGACGTAGGTAGAAACTGTTATGGCAATTATGATCGAATCATATACAGGGTGTTCCAAAACGCATCTTCAATCTGGATACCTTTAAACCAATGAAACTTTTTTATTTCAAATGGAATATGGTATTTTTTTACTACAGCATTGAATGCAGCGTAAAATTCTACATCGATTGACATTAGGGTTTGGTATACCTATTTTTGACAGTTTTTGAGATATTAGCATTTATTGCCTAAAATATGACTAATTTTGAGTACTAAGTTTCGAGTAAATAAAATATTGTTTCCTAAAAATACTCTGTATATTATTTTTTTAGAATGATGCGTTATCTTTTTTTGCATTGTTTGGTTTCCATAGGTACCTGAGATATTTATCATTGGAAGTTTTCCAATTATTAACAGATTTTATGTAATTGTAATTATAAAATATTAATAAGCCACAATTATCATGCGACAGCAAATTACATGTTAATATTTTTGCCTGCTTATTAAATACATCGAAAATAAGTCAAATTAAAAAAAAACTAAAAAACTATTGTCCTGAAAGAATATTTATAATGGACACTTTCGAAGACTTTTAATAGTTTTTTCCTGATTTATGTTATCTGTCTGTATCGCTTAATACCTAGTTTAATATAAAAAGCCAAGAGACTGCATTGTTTTCGGAGACTCCATGTCAGACGGCTCCCCAACAAAGGAAATACCTGGTCTGTAAGTGAACAATATTTGAAATATTATGGGTGTATTTAGGATATCTGCTTTAATTTCCATTTGTATTTTATTTTTTTGAGATTTTTATTCATTGCAAGTAAGCGTAAGTATCTAATCATTGTTACATTCCTCATGAATGTAGAATAAGTCTAAAATGTTATTTGTATATGTAACTTTCAATGTTTTTCTTATTTCTTTCGATTTACAATATTTTACTTGTTAGAAGAAAATGTGTGAAGGAGTTGACAGCATTAGGACTTATTATAAAAGATATGACTTGTTAATACTGCATAGGTTTATCACTGCGAAATTTGGCAAATTACTAACAATGGATATCACTTATTTGTTAGCACATCTCATGGCCTACTAATATCTAATGATTAATGTACGTTCTCTATGACTAAATGACATTACTATTAGTAAAAAACTTAGTGAACTTTAGATATCTGAAACATAAATATTTAGATAGGTTAAGCAAATAATGTACAGAGTGTTTTATAGGAAAAAACTCATTTTATTTGGTTGAAACTTAGAATTTAGGCATATTTTTGGCATTTTTTGCAAGAAATGCTAATACTTAAAAAACTATTTTATATTAAGAATAAGTATACCAAACCCTAATATCAATCGATGTAGAATTTTGAGCTGCATTCAATTCTGTAGTAAAAGATACTATGTTCCATTTGAAAGAAAAAAGTTTTGTTAGCTTAAAGGTATCCACATTGGAGGAGCGTTTTTGAACATCCTATATGTGATTCAGTGATTATTGCTATAACGCCTTGTAGCTATCTTCTTGTATTCACATCGACTTTAGTAGAACCACTAAATATCTGATACATCATCAGTTATTTAATTTTATTTGAAACAGTGCAAATGTCAAAAATTCAACAAAATTGCAAATATCTCAAAAACGGTTGAGTTTAGGGATAGGGAACCTTCACATAAACTAATTGCAAATGACTCGCCAAATTCATTAGACCGATAAAAATTATACCACTCCATTTAAAATAAGAAAGTTGATATCAACACCCTGTATACCGAAAGTGCTATAAAGTTGAAAATATTTTCCTTAAATAGATCACAGTAGGCCATGTCTACACTGCAAGTTTCAAAATCAAATTTCTACTAGAAGTTCTAAAAAATCTAATGTCCCAGTTCGGTGGGACACCTGTATATTAAAAAGTTGCGTTAGACAAATATTCACTGGACAGTAAGAAATTCTTCGGCCGTGTAAGGGCAGCATTTGATTAAATAGATTTTTAATTTCTTCACCCGCAGGCAAGGGAGATTTTTCAAAATAAGAGTTGTTATGTTTTTCAAATCAAAAATAATGACTAAAAATTCTGGAAGAAGCAAAATTATCTACTATTACTGACTGCAATAAACCTATGTAGAAAATAAAAATAATTTTAAGTCTGGCAGAAAATTAGGTCGGCGTGGAAGAGAAAAGGTAATATTCTCCTTTGTAACTACAATTTGTGTTGTCTACGTATTAGAGAACTGTGCACACATTTATTTAAATTTTATAAATACTAAATGTTGTATGCTTTATGATATTTCTTTGTCGCAAATTATCTATACCCATTGCTAAATTTCAAAAGTGAATTTCAATAAATTTCATACTTTTCGGGTGGCTTTTATTTGTAAAGGTAATCGGCCCTCATTTAAGGCTGCCGACGCAGCTTGTATAAAGCCTGTTATAAGCGTTGCATGTAAGCACTGTTGTACAACAAAAGTATATTATTATTTACTTAAAACAAAATTATTTTTTTTTAATAACATACTTCATTATATTTTATTAGAAATACTATTTATTAGCGCTAATTAAACATCTTTTCACCCTTAAAGATGCAGTTTTTTGCAATTAATTTGTATTTGTCTGCCTATACTTAAGGTATTAATTTCCAGATAGGCATGGGCGGCTGGTTTACAGGAAAGTACAGTTGGAGGTGCCAACCCGTAGATTACTCGAATGATCCAGTAACACTACGGGTAAGTTCGAAATTGACATTACCAATTACCGCAAATTTCAGGTGCAACTTTGATGTTAACGACATCTTTATAATTTCAGACGGTAGAAATATCGTGGTGGTACTTCTTTTCGAAATTTACGGAGTTCTTCGACACTGTAAGTAATCACATCATTCCCTCAATCACCATAAATTCAACTTGTGTCGTTTCAAATTTCAGTTTTTCTTTGTGTTAAGAAAAAAGAATGACCACATCACCACGTTGCACGTTATCCATCACGGAGTGATGCCCATGTCGGTATGGTTCGGTGTTAAATTCACTCCCGGTAAGCTAGTAAATTATAATAAATAATTTCCTTAAATTAACAAAGACCTTTTTGTTCATCTTTAGGTGGTCACAGCACGTTCTTCGGACTGCTAAACAGTTTTGTTCACATAATTATGTACACGTACTACATGCTTAGTGCCTTCGGTCCAGGAATACAGAAGTATTTGTGGTGGAAGAAATACTTAACGACATTACAAATGGTAAGTGTACTCCTGTTTGATACATTATTTGATGGATTTAGTATTTTGGCGTTATTAATCGCTTATGGCATCATTAGCGAGAAGCGCAGCATACTATTGTATTAAAGATTAAGTTTGAGATGGCCACATGGATCTATTTCACCGTGACGCTTCCAGATCTATTGTGATCCTCTTTTCATAGAAAGCGTTTTACAACTTTGCCTTCTTAATTAGACCTGTTATCTTTGAGAGCCTCTGCTTTATTGCAGCTATTAGCTATGGGGTCCTTTACCACTCTACTACCATCTTGCTATTCTATATATTCCGGTTTTCACGTTAAAGTCAATTTTGGCGCCGTCTCTATTCCAGCTCGAGTCCACTCCTACTGGAGACGCTTTCTCCCAGTCCTTCTGGTATTATAACCCGCCGAGGTTGAATTTCTTAACCATGGCATTACTTGGCATCTCCACTAAGGGCTGCTTCCTTAATTTAATCTATTAGATTTCAGTGGTCAACACCGATCTTGCATAAATCTACTACAGACCTAGCAATTCCTCGTATACAAATATGTATGTCCATTGCGGAGGTAGAAGTCGATCTTATCGCGTCCGTGGCACACAGACAAGCCAGCCTTTGTATGCCACATATCGTTTTGGCCGTTTGTCTTGCCGCACTTTTGGCGACCATACCTCCTACTACTGCGTCGTTCATTATCATGGATCTAATTACCCTTGTGTACAATCATAGAGTTATCTTGGTGTTAAGGCCCTCCACGCGTTACAACCTCCTCCACCTGCCCACTGCAAGAGTGGCCTTGTTGATTGTTTGCTGGGTATGTGGACTCCATTTAAGTCTTTGATCAAACTACACTCAAAGTATTTTGCCTCTATAACATACGCAAGCCCTCCTAATACTAGTCATTGTAAGCCTTATAGCATTTTTTTTTCTTATGAACGTAATAACTTGTGTTTTCTGATAGTCACTCTCGCTAACACCAGTTGTTGACCGTATTTAGAGCAGTTTCCATACGTTTAGCCTTGGAAATCACTCTCTAATGGCTATTGTAAAATCGCAAGCATACCCACGCAGCGGAAGCCCTCAAAGCCCTTTCGTAAAGCCTCAAAAATTTTAGTGTTATTGAATGCTGCCTCAATGTCAAGGAAAATCGCTGTGGTTTTCTCTTTTTCTTTTATTGGAATTAGATTTTCCGAGTATTATATGTACTAATAATAAGTTTATGTTTTGTTATATATTGTTGTGATGCTCCGGCTATGAAATATAAAGAATTAAGACTCTGCGATTCTACTTAAGAAAAAAAAAATACAATAAGAAAATAATTTATAATAATTTAGAAATAGTTTGAAAAATTGATTTGAATTATCTTTCTTCTGTATCAGAAATCAAATTAGTTACAAATCTTTAACGCAAATGCTCTAAAACAATCCTTACCGACAGCTATATTTCTATTTTCTGTTTCTTTTATTTGGCCAATAAATAAATAAGAGTAAGTACCTGAGTGCTGTTTTTGAACCAATTCCAAATTTATAAAGTCGAACTCACGATAAGTTTTCATTGTTCCATTTTCAAGGATATCTTGTATATTTCAGTTGTGCGTTAAATTATGACTACTTTTCGAATTGTATATCAAATCTTATCTCTATTTTAAAAGATTTGTTCTCTACTCTCAGGAAGAAATCAATGAATAATGTTTTTTATCCATCGCAGTTGAATATCCCAAATATTTAATATCTTCAAACAAGATTTATACTCCATAAAGTAAAAATTTTATGTATAATAACGTCAGATACTTAGATAAGATTTAACATAATTTGATATAATAATTGAAACGTCCCTTTCCATATTATTGTTGTTTTATATTATTATCTTGTGGTTTTAAAAAACTTAATTCAAACTTTCATAATAACAGGTAATTAGTAGATGAGATAATGTAAACAATATCTTGTAGAAATTTGAAGGAAGAATAACATCAATCCAATTCCCACTTCCAAAATTATAGCTATATAACCTATAGCACACAATAAATCAAAGTGAATACACTTGAACAGGCATAAATAAATCACAACAATATAAACTACGTGCCAAAAAAAATGTAACATCTCGAAGGAGGTCAATCACAAAGCTTAAATCTTAACAAAAGAACTGGCTACATGTAAAAAGTCGCTGATAATCATATCGCCCACATCTGTAAGAACTTCATACATGAAAAGGAAGTAGAAACTCTCATTTGGCCTGCTCGTTCTCCGAATTTAACTCACACAAGCAGCAAACTGCTTGCAGGAAGTTCGTCGTCATCTGCAGCGAGCTTGGGATGAGATCCTACAAGATGCTTTGATAAATTTCTGCTGATTGCAGCATTTTTTCCAATTACTATGATTTATTACTGAAAACTAGTAGTTATGATTTACTGCTTCAAACTTGCCAAAACTTCAGCTTTGTGTCAAAAAGTTGCAATTTTTTTGGTATATAGTTTATTTTGGAGTACCATAAGATAACAATCCCAAAAAGACTAGCATGTCATTAACGATATCTACTATAACTCTGAAATGGTTTTTACATACTAAGAGAACATACTCCAATCAAAGCCTCCAGTGATCTCACTATAACGATTTGTACCAATAAAAAAGTCTTATTTATTTCTGATGACGTAAACATTGCTTCATTAAATGGTACAGTCCCTGCATCACCAACTATTCTGGGTTGTCTAAAAGTTAAGATAAAATTAAATTTTACGGTGCAGTTCAACAGACATAAGTAGAATTACATTTTGAATAGAATCTTCATACCCTGTTTTTTTTATTTATTTAATGTTGTCCCTTGAACTGATTTTTTTTAGGAAAAGTAAATTAATTTAATTTTTCTCCTTCCAGGTGCAATTCGTAGGAATAATGGTCCACGCCTTCCAATTACTATTCATCGACTGCGACTACCCACGTGCCTTCGTCTGGTGGATCGGGATGCATGCCGTCATGTTCTTTTTCCTGTTCAAGGAGTTCTACACGCAAGCCTACAGCAAGAAGAAATCCGATGCTGCCAAAGCTGCCGCTCTCAAGAACGGAAACGCCAACGGTTACTCTTACCAGAACGGTCAAGCGAAACACCAGTACCAACAAAATGGTTACCATAAATATCCTAGTGAAAACGGTGTCGTGAAACACAGCACCAGTGCCTCAGACTATTATATGAATGGTCACATTCCAACGGAAATAGAACAAAAGATTAAGAGTCAGTGATTTTTATTGTATAGCTAATGAAACTTTAGTCACACTTTATAATTGGATAAGGAACAAGTACTAAATACCTTTAGGAAAGGGAAAAATATTCAAAAAAAAAAAAGGTTTTTACTTAATTTTTGTAGATAATTACCGTTATAAAGAACTAAATAAACTTTTATATGAAACGTGTTGCTCAATATAATACCTACTGTATAGCACATTTTTACGATCTGTTATTACGTTATTTTGTGTAATATTTTTATTATTGTAATTATTATTATTATAAATACGATTACATTAGATGTGTTTGTGAGTTGCGGATTGTGTTGCTGCCTTCGTGTCGATGTTTATCGTTTAGGGCATTGAAGTGGTGCGAATGAAATAGGGCGAAGTCGTATTATTATTTATGTAATTATTAAGTACAAGTTGATTCCATGGTGTTAATTAAAAAAAAAGTGTAAGTGTTTAGGATTGTTATTAGTATTTTGTAAATTACAGGATTATATACATACATACGAAATGGTTGCTGTTGTATTTTTTTATGGCGTGTAAAATAAGCGGAAAACTTTTTCAAATAAATCCATTACATTTTGCTGCTGCTATTTTTTATTCAACATTGATACACCTATCGGATGCGTGATGATTTTTAACCAAAGATTAAAGGAGGCTAGTTGCGTATAGTTGGTTGCATAAATTTTAATAGTTCTAAAATTTCATTTTATGTAGTTAATGTCGAATATTAAGTAGTGGTTCATGAAAAGTCGTTAACAAAATATAACTTCTCTGTACCAACTTAGATTTTAAACCAAACTTTAAAACGCTATTATAAAACAATACTAACAGGAAGAATGTAATTGAGCTACATATAAAAATATACCTAGATAAAATTCTACACGGTTTAACAACAAAAACTATAGGTATTGCATTGAAAAAAAGTTAATAAAGTCATGTATGATGCTTCCGATAATCTAACTTTGGATGGCTTGATGTTATATATAATTAAAATAGATTTTTCACGTCTAGCACTTCTCCATAGTAGAGTAAGATTTTTAAAACATCTTCGCTATCTAGTAATTTATTGTTCTAATCAATAGTTATACGTCAAAACTTTATAGCTGATGTATATATGTATTAAAGCAGTGCCTCTGAGCCAACGTAAGTACACAGAAAATGGAAGCAATATTATTTAATCATTACATGAAGTGACTTAGTTATAATGGATATTAATGAATAAAATATACTTTTCAATTATCTTACTATAATAGTTAACGTTTTTTATTTATGACAAAAATACTCGTAACTATGACGTTGATGACATTACGAGGAACATCTCAACAAAAGCGGATAAACAACGTCGCCACCTTTGATCGTAAGGGGCAAAAATTCATTACTTTTAGACTGTTGACTGACTGATTGGCTAGACTAACGAACTCAAATAAGATGGCAATTGCACACGCACATCCCTTTATCACATCTATTACTCGCTTGAATTGTGGTTTATAGTTATAAAGATCTCAAATGATTGTCAAGAACTGTTCTGACACAAACCGAGCTTGGTTTCCTATTGGCTTGAACGAACTCAGAAAAGGTGGTGATTCCACTTCACTTAAAATTTGCTAGTTGTCTGGTCTTGTTTACATTTTTCTTGACACTATATACTTAAAAATACCTCATCACAAATTCCACTAACCTGGACGCTCGTTTCAATAGCAAAGCTATCATCCTCAGCAGTAACTGAATTCAGCAGTTCCATCCCGAAGAAACCAGGTTATGTATCAAGTACATCACTGCATGTAGATATGTACATATCGCAAGCGTGGTAATATGCTCAGTGCCGTGCATGTGTCTTACAAGTTGAGACTTATGTCCGCAATAAGCACACATTCTGAGAGTATACTAGCGAGATTGAATAGGTATATGCTGGTGATATCAACGTTACATCGACACGATGACGAAAAGGATATAAAAATGCTTTATTTGTTATATCGAATGTATATTTAAAATACCTACTGAAAATATATGTTTTAATGTATCTGAATGTTCAGTTTATGTTGTCTAAAGTCTATTTTGCATAATATTTATTTAGTATGTTACTTGGTTTCCGGGTTGAAAGCGTGTCCTGCAAATACCTGTGACCGACGTTTCGTACTCACTTGAATGAGACATCTTTAGGTATTGCTGTTCAGCTGAAACAGTAGTTCAACCGCAACATAAGTAGCAGCTTCAAAGATATCTCATACGAGCGAGAAAGATACGTCGGCTAGAAGTAGTTGCAGGACACAGTTTCAACCTAAAACCAAGCAATGTGTACTACTAAAAAGTCAAAAATGGACACTTAAGATTTAAGTAAAACACCCTAAAAATATTTGCTTGTAAAACACAACTATACGTTTTTTTTTTTTTAAATATATGTTAGTTATCACATTTACATTTAACTTTTCGCTATCCAAACTACCTGCATCTTCAGAATGATCATCTATATTGAAATGTAAAATAGCAATTGATATGTGATAGTGACATAGGTAACTCACAAAATGTATAGAAAATAACACAAATTATATGAAACTACTTTTTTAATGATATAAGTTAAAAATACATACATACATAACTTTTTGTACACCGTTTCTCGTTCATCATTGTCCAGAAAGCCTGAACTATCTGCAGCTATACATTCAAATTCCATTTTGCTTACTAGTTATATGATATTCGAATACCATATAATTTAAAGATATATTTGGATAAAATGGAGACAAGTTCGAAGGTATAAAGAAATTTTGCTCACACTGACGGCATTGGCATTGACGGCCGGGGAGCGATGGATCACATTATGAGATGTCTTGCGAAGATGTACTCAGATACCATATCTGTTAGTTGTTGATGGCTAGGTCTGAGGAATAATTGTAAGGTTTGTGATGTACTGTCAATCGGTGTTCCAAATAGTATATGTAGCATTTTTTTCTTAATATTTCAAATTCTTACTTCTTAACAATACCCATCCTATTTTATAGAAAGTTCGTTTTAAACTTCTAATTTGACTTCAGTAAGCGTTTGTAGTATGTGTTACAAAACCTTAACAGTCTATGAAAATTAAAAGACACGATTGCATTAACCAATAAAGTACTGGAATTTGTGATCTAAAAAGTAGGAATATGTAGTATAGGTACATATACCTAGCAAATACCAATAAAATTTGGCCGTAAAAATGACTAACCTAACCTAGCAACTGTAATACAAGTTAATACAAGTAGTTAAAACTTTTACAAGAACAAAAACAGCTTAACCTACAAAATCACTTACCTTCAATGAACAGCACGAAATTTAAATTTTGGCAATACCCTTCGAAGTTATCACTAGATATATTCGACACACACTAGCACACAAGCTGATACACGTTGATGCACATATTCTAGACCTAGACGACATAGACAAGAATTTGAAGAAGGTGCAGAGCGGGCTTTGGGGTGTATGAAATCTCTAGTGACACCACATTTCGATAAATAAATTATGTACCATACACCGAATTGTTACATAGTTTATGTTCTCTGATGTTTTATATCAACTACATATTAAGCATCTTAATAATAGATATCGTATTCATATATCTGTTTCATATGCTCACCATACTAATATATATGTTATATACCAAATATATAGAATTGTTACATAGTTTGTGTTCTGTATCAGGTACATAACAGGCATATAAATAATAGATTATCGCATTTACATCTCTATTTTACATGTTCTGTACGTTAATATATAAAATCGATGTAGCCAGTATGTCTGCATCACGAATGGTTTTCTGGGATTCTAAAAAAACTGAAACACTATTGTCCAGCGAATTTGTTAGTGGCTCTGCTATTAAATATATTATGGAGTTGATAGCGAGTCGTTCGCGATGGAGGATTTCGAGGAGATTCAATTTAAAACTAGCAAGTTGCGGGTTTCTCATCGATTTTAAGTATAGATATTTCGGTGCTAGTTGCGACATCTGGTTGATGTAGTTGTGACACCGCTTAGCTTAACGTATTGCAGCTTCAAATTTGTTTACTTGAGTTTGTGGTTGGAAATATTAGGTTTGTTCGCTGTGCAGTCAGAAACTATCTACAACTGAACGACGCATGCGTAATAACAGCTGTGCGTTCGCAGTGCAACAATTTCGTATTTCGACCGTTGGTAATTTAAAATTTGGTGTTCGCACAGTGTCAAAATGTAGTCAGTGACAGTTTGTGATTAATCCATAAAGTTCACGGATTTCTTATAGATTTTAAATTCGTTCATGCGCACTAAACGAGAGAGATACACTGCGCCGTGTGCTCCGCCGGCTGACATATAAATTCCAATTGCTGGACACAGATGGCAGTAGTGTCGGTTTTGGATGTGTTGCCCTTTTAATTTAAGCAAACGCTGCTTAATATTTTCATATACCCGAAGGCTTCTTTTAACCAATCCGATTGCCGTAATTAAAGATAATTATTAATATTCCGTATGTAATTCCAATATGCAGATTATACTTTGTTGTTCAAAAACAAATATTTCTATCAGAACTAAAATATACATATATATCCAGCGACCCGTGGCGGAAAAAGCTTCAAGTGCGATCTCGAGAGAAATTTTTTTGCATATTATTCATGTACCATATGTAGGGGGCCGGATGGCTTTTCGTCGAGGGCCACACTGATTTTATTATTCAATAAAACCAAATAAAACGCACATCTTAAAACTTAACGGTTTATTCTCTTACCGCCATCTTCTGCGTTCTCTCTACCACTGTTACCAACTACTGAATACTAAAACAAGCTACTAACATTGGCGCGATATTTAAATTTAAAAAAAATGACCACAGTCGGCCAGTCCTGACGGTGATCGTCCCGAGCACATTAAAATGTGTAAGAGTAACGTGAACTGAACATATTAATTATTACAAAATAAACAATAAACTACTACAAATACAAATTTAAACATAACATTGGGTCGACTAATTCTGACTGGCCCACAATCTCATCTGATCTGGTGAACAAACTGTTTGGAAAGGAATTTGAGTGAGTTGGAACCCATCAATATCTGCTACCACATACCTATCGTTATCTAATATCGCTTTTACCTCGTAGGGGCCTCTAAATTTGGGGATAAGTTTCTTGTTACAACCGGGGGTCGTATCGCAATTCTTTATGACCACATAATCACCAACATGATAAGCACGAGCTGGTTTGCGTTTCTTATCATAATGTAATTTATTCATCTGTTGCGTTTTCTCAATATTTTTAACGGCGTCTTCGCGAATACTATACTAAATCAGGGTTTTGTTCATTAAAAGCTGGCTAATGATATCTTTAAATGATCGTTTATCTCGCCTAACTGATTTGTTCCGAAAGAACTCTACTGGGTGTGTCGCCAATCGATCTATGAATCGTGTTATTTCATAGCAAACTCAACTTTATGAAGACTTGATCCCATTTATCCTGAGAGTCACAAACTTTCGCTAGCATAGGGGTTATGATTTTGTTACAACGTTCTATTTGACCATTGGCACGCGGTGTATGGTCGCTACTAATACAGTTCGATTAATATTCCTCAATAAATTCTTTAATAAATTGCTGGGTAAAACTCGTACCTCTATCAGATATCACTCTCCGAGGAGTCTATAACTTTGGAAGTAATTTCTTAAGTGCTTTATAACATCAGCAGTCTGCGTTAGTCTTACAAGGATAGAGTCGAATAAACTTGGAGAATGCGTCGGTGACTTCGAATATGTATTTGTAACCTCTTTGATGTCTTCTCCAATGGACCATAGAAATCTATGTGAATGGTTTGGAAATGGGATTTTCCCTTTGTCGATGGGATGTAAATATCCCTCTTCTTTGCCGCTGCCTGGTGAAAAATGTTAAACACTTGAGACAATTATCTATGTGAGATCGAATCTTTTGATCGGAGCGAAGGGAACCAATATGTCCTTGTAACATATTCCAGAGTTTTTTCCAAACCGACATGACCAAGATCATCATGGCTACTTCTTAGTATGCTTGCTTCCATTGACTCTGGGACATAAAACAAAAGCTTACCTGATCTTTTATCTTTCCGGTATACTAAACCGTCACGTAGTTCAAAGAACTTGTCTTCTTCATTTTCTAAACGCTTTGCAATTTCTTAACAGTACTATCCATATTTTGTGTTGTACGAAAGGGTCTGTTCTAGGGTATTCGGTTCCAAAATTAGGATGTTATGTGCGCGACTAAGAGCGTCACATGAGCCATTGCGCGTTCCAGCTCTATGTACAACAGGTAAAATCATAATCTTGCAACATCATTGCCCATCTTGCAATTCGTGGATTAATATCTTTTTTGGCTAAGGTTAATCTAAAGCTATCGCAATCTGTCACAATTTTAAACGGTTTTCCGAATAAATAAACGTGGAAACGTTTAATGGCATGAACGACGGCTAAACATTCTAACTCGAAGCTATGGTACTTACTTTCACATGGAGTCGTCCTCTTACTGAAATAGAAAACTGGCCTGAACTCGCCATGTTCCTGCTTCTGTAATAAAATAGCACCAAAGCCGACTGCGCTCGCATCACAATGCAATTCGGTATCCAAATCGGGAGAGTAAATGGCTAAAACGGGTGATGAGACTAATCTGGACTTTAATTGTTCAAACGCATTCGCTTCGTTTTCAGAAAACTTAAATTCAACGTCCTTTTTTATCAGTCATACAGAGGCTTCGCGATTATTGAAAAATAGGAATAAAACGTCTGAAGAAACTGGCTAACCCAAAAATCGATGAACATCTTTAGTCGTTCTAGGAGTCGCGTAATTTACAATAGCTGATACGTTAGAAGGACATGGTCGTATGCCACTGCTATCTATTAAGTAACCGAGGTAAGTTGTTTCGATTTGTAGAAATGAACACTTATCGAGTCTAAATTCGAGTTTATGGTCAGCAGCTACTTTAAATACTTTATCTAAAATCTTTAGGTGATCTTCCACGGTTTCTGTCGCGATTAATATATCATCAATATACACGAGTATTTCGCCTGAATCAATCATATCTTTAAAAATTGAATGTATATACCGTTGGAAAACGCGAGGGGCATTTGTTAAGCCAAAGGGCATTTTCAAATATTCAAACTGACCTAACGGGGTTGTAAACGCTGTATACTTTATTGAATCAGGATGCATTTTAACGTGATGGAATCCATTCTTCAAATCTAAAGATGTAAAATATTTCTTGCTCCGTAATCTGTCTAAATTGTCATCAATTAATGGTGTAGGAAAGTTGTCTTTTACTGTGATATCGTTTAAAGCGCGATAATCGACGCAGAGTCTAATTTCGTCGTTTTTCTTCCGAACTAAAACTATATTACTGGCATAAGGGGACTCACTGGGTCGAATAATATTTTGTTGTTGCAAATCTGATAGCATTTGAGAAAGTTTCTGTTTGTCGGCGAACGAAATTCGACGTGGTCTAAACGTAATAGGTTGTTCGTGTTTTACTTTGATTGACATGAAAAAATCGTGTGAGGGTTTCTTAGATTTTCCCAACTCATCCAAATACCTTCCATATATACCTTTAACCTGGTCTTTAACTTGTAGTAACAAACTGTCATTCAGATTCAGTCGATCCCTTACATCATTAGCCGTTTCGTATTCCACAGCAAGGATTTCACCTAATACATTAAAGCTATCATTAGTACAATCTTTCTGCTCTGATACACTTACATTATTTGAATTAAAATCAATATGAATGTTGTTTTTACGCATAAAATCTCGGCCAAATATACAAGCAAATGACATGGTGTGTTCTGGTACAATGTGAAACGGTACTGTTAACTCAACATTATCAACAAAAATAGAGTGAGTACAAATTCCAAGGATATTTAATTTTGAACCATTTATACCTGTATATTCACCTTGAATCGAGGTTTTGTCTAGCTGAGACAAATTAACATAATTAGATTTTAATAAATTGATAGGACAACCAGTGTCGATCAATCCTTCAATTACAAAGTTACAAGTACAATTGTTTAAATCATTAGTCGTCAAAGTGAATTTTAAAGTAATAGGATTACTTATCTCATTGCAATTGACCAAGTTGGTAGTAGTGTTGACATCATTTGGGAGTCTTTTGGGTTTTGTGCAATTTTTAGCAATATGTCCTTCCTCATTACAATTATAACAAACAATATTACCTTTACAGTTGCTACTATAATGTCCAGTTTTCTTGCATTTATAACACTGTACTTGCTTATCAGTCCCTCGTGATGGTTCCCGTTCTACTTTACTAGTAGTGTGTGGTTCATGTTGTTTACTCTGCGTCTGATGTTGTTTACTCTGCGTCTGTCCTCTCTCTTTATTAATTCTTTCCACTCTCTCACTGCGTATCCTCTCGAATTTTAAAATGTCATGGTACAAATCATCTTCGTCAACATGGTCACTGCTTAAAAGAAAATCACACAAATCCTTTGAATATAATCCTACGATAACCTGATCCTTTATTTCCTCGAAACTCAACCGTAGTTCTCTGCAAGCTGACAACTTATCAAAATAATATTTCACGACACTTTCATTTCTCTGTTGGTTTCTTTCTCTCATCGCATTCCACAATTCTGTTTTGTTTCTTTTATATATAAATGTTTTTACAAATGCTCCTCTGAATTCGTCCCAATTATCAATATTTTTGTCTTGATACCATGCCAAAGCTGCTCCTTGTAAATTGCTTCTCGCTGCCTCAAATATAATAGTGTTTGACCAGTTATGTAGCAAAGCTGTCCCTTCTATTTTCTTCAGCCATGCTCTCGCATCATTTGGTCCTTTCTCGCCGGTAAATTTTGAAAAACTACTATACACTTCTGGCATAACGTAACTTGTTTGTTTATTTCTATCGGAATCTTGTTGCTTAAAATGCTCAATTAACATTCTATTCTGTTGTAATATCATTTGCATTAGAGTATTTTGATCATTTACTTCAGGTTTACAAGCATTTACGCGGTTTCCATGTGTATTTACATTCTCATTTTCAACACTGTTTTGTGTACAAAATGATTCAAAATCATCATTGGTCGCCATTATGTTTACCCTTAACCTGTTTTACTACGTGCACTAATATATCTTCTATCATCCGAATTAGCTGGTTCCTATTCAAATCCCACTTCTGATCTGTAGGAGGCCGGATGGCTTTTCGTCGAGGGCCACACTGATTTTATTATTCAATAAAACCAAATAAAACGCACATCTTAAAACTTAACGGTTTATTCTCTTACCGCCATCTTCTGCGTTCTCTCTACCACTGTTACCAACTACTGAATACTAAAACAAGCTACTAACATTGGCGCGATATTTAAATTTAAAAAAAATGACCACACATACTTTGTCAGTATTTCATTTCTCAACCGACAAACTATAAATAAATGTAAGGATATACTTATTTTAATTAAAGGTTACATAATGCATAATTACCACGTAGTGATTTTTTTTATGTCTTTGGCTGTATTTATAGAATTGGAAAAACAAATCTAATTAAACTTCAGGTAATTATCTTATGTAATGAAAAATGAAACAAGAGATTATAATAGATATATTATATCTGATTCATATTTGAACATCTGTTAAAATTACTAGAAAATAATTGCGCGATCTTTGAACTTTGTTTGTGGAGCTTTTTCTTATTTTTCTTTTAACAATCTTTGTTGGTTAAACAATTATATACAACTAACTAATAACTATAAGCCACGATAGCATATTTAGTTATAGCACCCACCTAAAGATCACCACCTTTAGCAAACATAACCAAAAAGAAAAAGATTGTTATGTTACTTTCTTCGTATGCAATATTCTAAAGTTTTGTGATATTAAACCAGCCTATATTTACTTTAAGGGAACAAAACAACATCAACTGTGTTTTGGACGTTTTGCAGCTAAATTATATAATATCTTGAAGTTTTTATTTAAATATAAAGCGTTCTGCCTTACATTTCTGCTGTAGAAAAAATATATATGCACGCATGTTCGAATAAATGTCATTTTGAGTTATAGGCAAATGCTTAACTGTTTTTAGTTACCTACAAGTAGGAAACGGAGAATACTGTTACTGCTACACTGATTTTGTACGTTCGTTTGTTAGTGCATTAATTACACGTTCCATACGATAATGATAAACCATGCGTTTTATAGTTATCGCATGAATTTGTTTCTATACATCTATGCTATGCCATGACACTTTATTTATGAAAAGCTAAAAAAATACAATTCATCCTAACCCCGTGCTCCACCCAAAGGTACTATAACAGGCTACCTATTCCAAGTGCTGTATGGTTTCTATAGCAACTGAAATGTTCCTACTTTAATTAAATAATTACCTTATGAGTACTAATAAAAAAAATTAAATATAATAAACAAAATCCATGGAAGGATTTGAGCTATCTCTCTGTATTCGCCAAGCAGTAAGGGGAAACAATGGAAAAATCATACTTTGGGAACAGGACCTGGGAAACAGCCCTTTGTTAATTTTGTGTATGAACTGCCAAATACCGTATTTTTCGGACTATAAGACGCGTTTTTTTACATAGAAAAGTGGACTCAAATTTTAGGAGCGTCTTATGGTAGGGTGCGTCTTATAGTCCGAAAAATACGGTAATTACAAATCACCCTAACCCCGTGCTTTACCTAAAGGTACTACACGAAGCTACCCATTGTAAGTACTATATGGATTCCATAACATTTGAAATGTTACTCTTATTCCAACTAAACAGTAGCCTCGTAATTATATGTAAATACTGCTTTATGTGAAAAGCTGAAATATATAACAACCAAAAATATGACGCAAGTCTACTATAAATCGGTGAGCTGTCAGTTATATATTTGCGCTCATGGACCGACTTTAGTTATCTCCTAGCATTTATCAAGGAGTGAGGGGAAACCATGGAGAAAACCTTTCTCTGGGAGCAGGATCTGCTCCTTTTTTTTACAAACGAGGAATTTGTAGTTGAAACCGGATGATCCAAAAATATAAAAAACAAAACCATTACCTATCCTAATACTTTGCAATAACTTAATCCTAATTATTAAATAACAATTTGAAGGTAAAACATTCTTCTCCCAGAAAGAATTCATAAATTGAAGGCAAAGTGTTTTTATTCATTTCTTAAAGAGAAACGACCCGACCTTCTCAGCCAAAAAAAATCAAATCTTGCCTCGCGTTCCTGATCAAAGCTCTTACTTTTCAAGGCAGTTAGCCCAGCAGTTTTACAATAATAAACTCGAAACGCAAACAAGACAAGGAAAACGTTTTCATTGACCATTGAGATTAAAGTGAATACGCCAAGGGATCAAATGAAATAATTTCTGCACTTCAGCACCTCTTAGTAACACACATAATTGCTGAAAATGTACGGTTGCTTCGACTAGTTTCAGATGGGTGTGGTGCACAAAACAAAAATTTTTACGTGATGGGAATGCTTGGCTATTGGCTATTGAACAACGCATCAGCAATATTAAAAGAAATTGAATATTTTTTCCAATAGTAGGGCATTCATTTTTGCCAGCCGACCGAGTATTTGCTCGAATAGAGAAGGAAATTAAAAATGAAAACGTAATTGTCAACCCGCAAGAATACGCAACTATTTTTTCAAAGTATGGTACGGTAGTTCCTCTCACTTCCGATGGAATCAACCGAGATTGGAAAGATGTAGGTAGAGTAGTGCGACCACCTGGACAATGGAAATTTCAGTTTAACTCTTGCAAACGATTTATGTTTAAAAGGAGTAAAAATTGCAAAAATGTTCTAATTAAAGGTGAAGAGACAGATCCAATGCAAAACTATACAATTGTATGCAAAAAATCAAAAGATTTCAAAGTCATTAATCATCCGCCTACCATTCCTCTTGGAACAGCTGTGGCTCCTTTAAAACTACGAGATGTGTCCAACTTATTATCAAAACATTTTGGTGACAACTCGAAAAATCTCAATTCTCTGTTTTTATAAAAAAACTTACTATGGCGAAATCTGAAGAAGAAAATCCTGAAGATGAAGAATACCAAAATAATAACCAGGATGAATCTTATCTCCTGCAAGTATAAGTTTTTTATACCTTCAAAGTCTTTTTCTACACCTACTTATGCCCTTTACTTTTAAAAATAAAAAAAAAAAACAGTTTTGTACACAAAACTATGTTCCATTGATTGCAAACCTAGTTACATCCTTTATCTGGTTTCAAAGTAAGACACATTTAATTTTGGCGACCTGTACTACCGATTATTTTATGAAATTTTGAAATATGTTGATGCGATTGGAACATATCGATTAGTACAGGTTGCAAGAAAAAAGAAGATATTATAATGAAAAAAAAAACATGTTTTTGCTTTGCTGAAAATGTTTACATATGGATGGGTATGGTTTTGAAAATAAACGAGTCAATTCATTCCTTTCCATCTTTCATAGTGATTAATTACCGAAGCAGCACTTAATCCTTAAAATATCCCTGCAACTGCAATTCAGTTTTAATGATGATTAAGATCTAATCACAAGCGCTGTAAACGGGGATTAAAATTAGCTATTTTTTCATACCATTTACTGCTAAATGTTTATTATATGCTTAATGACCAAGTAGTCAAACATTGTATTGGCTTTCTAATTTAATATATAATTATCCTTTCTTTACAAACAATGTACCACGCACTTAATATTATTTTCCTCTACATTACTAGCTTACCTTAATATTTTTTTTTTGTTTTCCTTTTCTGTAGACGACGAACTTGAACTAAAACTATGTTTTTTACTACATCTTTACTACTCTTCGCTTCTGCTGTGCCTCTTGGAAACACAGCCTTTATTGGGAACTGTGATACCTAGTTGTTTGTATCTTTTTGTTTATACTAATAACAAATAAATTATTTTTTGTTTTAAAGTTGTTAGCAGTAGTTTAAAATTACAACTAATTATAATAAATTAATTATTATAATTATAACAGTCAGATATAATAATAATAATTGATACGAGTTGCTCAAAGTATCCATTGCATATTTGGTTGCATATCGCAACCAAAGTTATGTTCCATTGTATGTATCCACGTATTTCTTTGTGTACTTCTATTTAAAAGGAATATTAAAATGTCTGAGTATTTTTATTCATATATTTTAAATCATCACATGGTTATATAGATTTAATCGTAATAATGATTAAACCGAAATAAAATTACTTTTTAGTTTAGCAATTATATTTTTTAAGCAGCATACGACGCTCTACGTTTGGTATCAATAAATCTCATAGGCAACCCAACTTTTCGAAGCCAAAGTAAACGTTTTCGCTTCAAATTCGATCGGTACGGGGGTATCCTTGCTCTTTTCCACTTCAAATTGGTTTAAGATATGTACCAAAGCGATCTTTGTGCCGATCAATCCAAATCGTTCACCTAAAACACAGCGACAATAAACGCAATAGCATCTCTTCTTGCGTATAGCAATTAGTATGTTATACCAATGCAATTACGAGGTCCAGTGCCGAAAGGTATATAGGAACAAGATGGCCGTGAGTTGATTGCCTCCTCCGTGAAACGTTCTGGATCGAAGACTTTGGGATTGGGATGGTAAGCGGGATCGTAATGGATGCCGAACATTGGTATGTAGACTGGCGTTCCCTTTTCCAGGGTTACGTTTGTTCCTGGAATTTTGTAATCTGCGTCGCAAACTCTATCCAGGAACGGAAGTACTGGATACATTCTTAAGGTTTCTGCAATAGAAGTGATTAACACGACTTTCAAATTGTACAGTGTACGAAATGAAATTGAAGGTGTTAAGATTATAATAATAACTCAGCACTACAGGCCTTGAAGGCCCTTGGCTAGGGTGCCGGAACACACCGAGCCACTGAGAGGCGTTGTCCGATTGGTGACCCAACCAACAACCGGTACCGCATATTGCTGCTTGACTTTCAAGATTGGCAATGATGCACCCTTCCTTCTCAGCCGTACTGCCGGCATGGTGTTAAGATAAGCAATAGTAAATATTTGATTATGTAATTCCGTTCATCAATACTGCTATTGGGTGTATTGTTTGGTGGAAACTTTATTGTGTATCTACGCAAAATATTAACTATTGGTTATATAAGCAATACAAGCAAGTTAATAATATAAACACAAACTATTTTATCTTTATTTACCTATAATCAAACACGGTCAATGCCATTGATAGAGAGAAATTATATGGAAGTTGGTTCAAATTAAGATTTTCCTCAAAATAAAGCAAAATAAATATTATCTTATTTATGGAAGTTATAGCTCAAATAATTTCAAACCATACTATTTTCGTGCTGCTAATTTTATACTACATATCTCAATGTCACGTTTATGCTTCTTTAAATGACATGGTAGGAACTGACGGATCGGTGAGAATTTGTTAGTTCTCCACTAATTAACGTTTCTTTGGCTTTTAAAAGTGGGGAACATTTTTTTGACGTTGAGCCAAAAAGCTATCAATTGTTTAGCTAATACGTTGGTGTTCAAAAGCTTGTAAACGGAAATCATCTTCACGAACTGGAGCAAAATAAATTATACAGGAAAATTATGTTCAGTGGATGTAAACGTAGGATACAAGAAGACATTTCCGGAAAGTCTTCAGAAATCATTGGATATGAACTCACAAGGAATCTACCTGACGCGATTACTACAATGGGCGTTAATAACATCAGAAGGATATTCATAAGCCTGGGGAAACATACAACGGTCTTCCAGGCAGAGGTATTCGCCCTTGCAGCCTGTGCAGAAATGATTGCAAAAGGGGGCTACATGAGGAGGAAAATTAATATAATGACTGACAGCCAGGCTGTCATTAAGGCAGTCTCAAACCCTGTAACTAGGTCAAAACTAGTTAGACACTGCAAACAATCCCTCAATGCACTGGCACGAGACAACACGGTGTCTCTGATTTGGGTGCCGGGACATGAGGATATAAAGGGCAACGTAATAGCCGATGAACTAGCCAAGGAGGGCTCTAAGAGACACTTCATGGGTCCAGAGCCCGCATGTAGGATTACTAAAGATTCCGCAAGAAGGAAGATCTGGACCTGATTAGATAAAGAAAGTACAAAGAAATGGAGGTCGACTGAAGGTCAACTCCATACCAAAACGCTGATAGGGGATGGGGATGGTAGTTTCTCTGATAACCTACTCAAGCGCAGTAAGAAAGAAGTTAAAACCATTACTGGGTTGGTAACTGGACACTGTCCTCTGAAAAAGCATCTATACAACACAGGCCAGTTGCAGTAAAATTACATGTAAAATCGTTGGTAACAAAGTTGCTTACAATTTTACAGGTAAATTTGCTTCATAAGGTAAAATTTCTACCATCTAGTAAATTTCACATGCTGATGTGTTTTTCAAAGATTGTACTGTAAAATTCCTGTGTAATATTTATATGAACTCTATATTTACCGAACACTGAAGTAATTTTCATATGTATTTTTATAAAGAGAGCAAGCAACTTACCTAATTCTTTTATAGCAGCACCTAATAGGTCATACTGAATCGCTCAACCAGGAATCAAGAATGAACACGCTTACGCGAAACCTACGATTGTTTGTGACGTACATGATATCATTGAGCCAATAATAAGTTCGACAAACGAATAGAATTACCTACGCGCACAGATAAATAATCCAATAACCAATCACATTGCGGCGTATGAATTTCGTATTTTCCATATCTATAGTTTTACCCGGAAATTCAAGTAAAAACAAACAAATATAAAAGATCCTCATATTTTTACAGCAAAATTAATAGTTCACTAGTAAAATTATTTTTAAAGTGCACTAAATACCCCAAAAAAATGTCAATTTTACACTTTTAAGTAAATTTTGAGAGTAAATACAAAATAGTAGTGTTTTTTCCTGTATTTTCCTTTTGAATTTTTGTTACATCTTAAACTTACATGAAAAAGCTATAAATTTTACCGAAATTCCTTTTTCCATGTTAAATATCCTAGAGAAAACATGTAAAACAAAATTTACATGATTTATTGTGGTAAATTCACAACGTTATTACATGTAATATTCCTGATTTACCATGGCAAAATTACTGTAATTTTTTACAGTGTACAAAGTGCTAATAAATTTTGAAATTTCTTGTTTTCTGGTGATTGTTTTGCGTTGGACCACATTTGCACCATAAATCTTACCACGTAGATATTATGCCCTATATTCCGCCCGCCATTACAAACACCGTAGCGGCCGCTATAACGCACTGTTTCTCCTCTCACTCAAACCGAATGTGTTGTTTCTTCATTGGGTGTGCGTCAAAATACATATATAAGTACTTACCTAATACAATTTTGTGCAAATACTTCATATCTTGAATAGCTTCGTACGTAACGCCACCATGTTCTCTTAGAGTACACTTGATTTCATCCCTCACCTTCTTCTGTATGGATTTATTAAGACACAATTCGTACAGAGCATAAGATATCGTAGAAGACGTAGTTTCAAATCCTGCTAGGAAGAACTGGGCTGCTTGAGCTATAATTTTATCATTATCTGCAGAAAAAAATAGCTTATATGATAAGAGAAGCCTAAGAATATAATTTTGCTATACTTACGCAGGTCTAATTCATCGAATACTCCCTGCTTCTCCATGTTAATCATGATGTCAATCAAGTCGTTTCTGAAAGAATTAGTCGCTTTCCTATGGTCGATCGTGGTCCAGAACGCTTTAGACAAGAAGGCGTTTACGTGATATGGTACAAATCTTATTTTAAAAATATTCACGAACGTGGGTACGAAAAAATACGACGTGCTTCTAATCCCGTTCGCTAGGGTGAAGTCGAAGACATCGCGGCCAACGCTCCTCCATGGCGCTTTATCGTTTTCAAAGGAATGACCTTCCACGCCAAAAGCGCAACTCGTTATAACGTCGGTGGAATATTTAGCGCATACCTCTTTCGCTTCTATAGAATCCTGTTGGACAGCCAGTTTCGATAAATATGCTGTTAGATCTTCGGCTACCTTATTTATGAGGGGAACCATGCATTTAATCTTCCCGGATGTAAATGCTGGCGTCATTTTATTCCTCAAGGGTTTCCAGGTAGGACTCTTTATAGCGAACAACATAGACGCTAGGAGCACATCTGCTTTCTCGTTAGCGGTGATTGTTCTGTCTTGGAAATATTTGAAATCTTTCACCAGTATCTGCTTCACCAATTCCGGACTTTTAACTACGAAATGCGGTTGGTTGAACACCCACATGCCGAAATACGGTCCAGATATTGCGTTATACATTTCGGCCAGTTTGTGACCGATAGGCTTCTTGAACGTCATGATGTCGTAGTAATTTCCGAAGAGGATGGTTGGTTTCAAATATGGAACGCCTCTGCGTTTCCAGTAATCGAAGTTTCTGTTCAGAAGCTTGTACAGCAGATACAACGTCACGATGGACAGTATCAAGGTGTCAACAGAGTATAATTGCGTCATCTGAAGTAATTGAAATAAAGAAGAGTATTGGTGGTTAGAATTTCAGGATTGCGTGTTCTAACAGTCAATATGTAATAAATATTAAGAATATACGTGACCATCTTTGATAAAACCCACTTACAATCAATGTGCTAAAATTCGATTCCAGAAACCATTCTGGTTCTTATTTACTTACCTTATTTCCTATCTGTAGCTTTTTCTATCACTGGTATGATGGTAATAACCCTTTTCCATGTTCTTCTGCCTCTAGCTTCGCTTTTATTTTGTTTGAGTTTAGCTTTTAGTTTCTTTAGTTTCTTTACTTCTCTTTCTATTTTTCTTTTTTCTGGATATTTGCTCAAATAACCTTACTCTTTGGTGCCCACATTTTGTGCTATACATATATCACATTTTATAATATTTTTTTTTCATCTGATCACCTCTGCGATTTCCAGCAGTATTGTAACCATAAGTAAATTGCTATATTTTGCCCTACTCGGTGTGGCCGAAGCATTAACTGGTAAGCATTTTCATTAGAAAAACACAACTTAACCTTCAAATGACATTGAAAAATTAAGTTTAAGTAATTATAACTTATGATTTGCGATTAAACTTGCTTTTAAGTAAAAATTGATGATTACCGAATAAGTAATTTTATTTTGAAATAGAAAATAACGATTCTATTTTTTCATTTTTTTAAATCTTCCAACAAACTAGGTATTATTAAAATAAATGATGACAATTCAATTGGTAACATTGATGCAACAAGAACAGCAGAATGCAAAACATTAGTAGTGAAAAATAAACATACCTTTCGGTATCGAAAAATGAGTAAGCCATATCACACTTCAATTGATGATAATGCAAAAGCAGTTGTAAATCCAATAAGAACTGTACTAGCCGCATTGCATGATCAGTTTAAACAAATATTTAAACGAATTGCAAGAATTAGAATTAATTCGGAGTGTATGCTAATGCTATGATTGGTCCAATTCTCATGTCTTTGTAAGAAAAAGAGATAGTGTTTTAAGAGTTTGCTTGGAATCAAAGATAATGAAGAAGCAAATATCCAAACTGTCCATTATAGAAATTACTCACAAATTTAACTTATTGTTAGTATAAGTAGAGGATCTTTCTTTAGAAAAAAAAAACAAAAGAAACTAATAATAATCTGTATCTTTGGTTCACCGTAGTCGTTTCAATTTTTGAGGCTTCTATTTGGTATTAACATAGGGTACTATTTCAAAATCGTTTTATTATTATTTTTTTTTAAATGAAGGTCTACAGACTTACATAGATGATGTTTTATTTCTTAGCGACAAAAGAAGCAAAAGAAGAGCATAATAGACGATTAGAGAGAAAAAGCCTTTAAAATTGCACAAAAAGAAAGTATAAAGTTTGCAAATTTGGTGAAAGAGAAATCGAATGTTTTAGTTAGATTATGTAATTAAAGCTACAACTGATAATGCCGAGCCAAAAAATAGAAAAGATGTTCAAAGATATTTGAAGCATAGCTTAATAACATATTTATGCTTATATTATTGGCTTTTTAAGTTAATAACAAAGCTTTATAAGGCTTAAGCATAAATTGTTAAATTAAATTTAAATTAAGCTATGCTTGGAATATCTTTGAACATGTTTTCTATTTATTTATTTATTTAAGCTTAATGACATATGTAGCTAAACGTATTACAAATTTTGTCACACAAAACACAACATTTAAGGGAAATTATTAAAGAAAATTATACGTTTAGATGGGAAAATAGGAAACAAAACCTTTTACGGACATAAAAAGAAGTACTCCTAATTGAAAAGTTCTTCTATATTTTAACCCAAAAAATGCCAATTTGATTACCAGTGGATGCATGAAAATATGGGCCGGAAGCAGTTTTGATTCAAAATAATAAAACCTTGTGCTTCAGCTTCAAAAACTATAACTGATACCTAAATACAGTATGCTGGAATAGGAATGGAATTCTTAGCTATTGGATTTAGAGTAATAAAATTCGATCAATACGATTTCGCGCAAGAAATACAATTGATGCTTATCACAAACCTGTTTAAGATTAAAAAAAAAAAACCGTTACACGAATATCTAGCAGCATATATAAACTGGATTAATACTATTTAATAATTACAGTTAGCCTTTCCAGACCTCCACTTAAAGATAAATTTTATAATAATTTATACTAAATGCTGATGTTTGTGCAATTTTTAAGAAAATAACTATTGAAAGGCTTAATCAATGCTAAAAAATCAGACGAGGATTTAAAACCAATAACTTAATATGTTAGAAAGGATATGCAAACAGAAGCAAAAATGTTTCAGATTTCTAGGCTTGTATTCGAGAATGCAATGGATTACATTTGTATCAAAACCTAATCATTCTGAAATCATCAAAATCTAAAATATTATATTAGACATAACTAAATTAATGTTTACTAAAAACCAATAACTTAGTATATGCGATTGGTTCCCCGAAGTATGTAATCTTTGTTAATTGATGTTCACTATGCAGAAAAACATAAATTCCATAATAAAAGAATCAACGATATTTGAGGAGATCATAAAACAAATACGCTGTGAACTTGGTATTGGTACGTGGGAACAAAATTATTTGTTAATAGTTGATCATTGTTCGAAATATCCACAAATATTAAATTTGAGTAAATATTTTACAGCTGCAAGTGTAATTAAAAAAACTAACAATTGTCTTTGCTAAATATAGTACTTGTCTGCTATGGGAATACAATTCGTAAGTTTAAAACTTAGGGAATTTGCTAATTCATGGAATTTTAAATACATAATAATCATCACTACACCATAAACAAACAAACCGTTTAGCGGAAAAAACAGTTCTGACAATTAACAAATTTATAAAAAAACAATTGAAAGTAACCAAGGTGGAGGTTTGGCTTTATTATCATATAGAAGTATAACTGATTATGATTTATATATACCATAAAAATAATATTCCTGCAGATATGATTGTCATTCAAAAATAAAAGAATTAAATAAAGCATTTAGTGAAGATTCATTAACTAAATGACAAGAAAATCAGACAGGATATGAAATTGGATGAAATAAACAAAGCTAACAAGCTACTGTTTACGAGCTATATCACGAGCTGTCGGCCTGGAAGCTGCTGTCAGTGTATATTATGCATCCGTGTAGTTCAGACTGAGGTACGGTGTCATATTTTGAAGAAAACTTTACCACAGCAAATCGTATATTTATATTACAAGAGGCCTGTTTGAGAGTAATGTTTAAATTGAATTGCGGAGATTCGTGTAGACCTGTGTTTCTTCAATATAAAATACCTACCCTTGCATCAATTTTTATACTTGAGTGTGCCAAGTTTGTCAAAGATAACTATAATGATTTTTTCAAAAAGTACGAACTCGAACATCAGTGCGGTACGTGCACAATCGCAAACAATCATTTAGTGCCTCCTCGTACTTGTCTCACGAAGATGCAGAAAATCTCCATTTAGTGCATTAATATATAGGGGGTTGGTAAATTGCCTGCTCATAGGCAGTTGGAGAAAGGGTTAGACTTTATTGGTATTACAAATAGGTAAATTCCCTCCCAAACCTTTGTAATCGTAAGCTCTAACCATTATTAGTAATAGTAATAATAATAATAATATCCCTTTATTTTCAAGAAACAATACAAGAAAAACGTCAAAACAGTATACCAAAGAGCTTATTATAGAACTTAAAAGTAATAGTACTATACATAACTAAGTAACTTCGAAAAATTCGGTTAAACTGTAACAATTTTTATTCAGTAGTAGGTTTTTGAGAGAAAGTTTAAATTTAGGGAATTGCTTAATTGCTTTTAAATTGTCTGGTAGTGTATTGTATAGCTTACAACCAATATATTGTAAACTTTTTTGAAAAGTTGTAGTCATGTGAGCTGGCGGAAGTAAGTAATTGTTCAGCCAGGTGTTGTAACTATTATTCACCGCATTAGCAAAGTTATCTACATTTTTGTATACGAAACTTGTTGCTTCCAGTATAAAAATGTCATAAAACGTTAATACTTTGTGTTTCCTAAACACTGCTCTACACGTTTCGCGAGGCTTTAAACCATAAATTATGCGCAAGGTATGCTTTTGCAAAATAAAGACTCTGCGCTGAGGTGGCTGTTCCCCAGTAAAGAACTCTATACTTAAGTCTAGAAAAGAAATCTAAGTAGTACATACTGCAACTTTGTTTTAAATGATACAGGGAATAGTTGATTCGAGATAACTGCTTACAAACTAGGTCGACCTGGTTATTCCAGTTTAAGTTAGCGTCAAACATCAAACCAAATATTTTAGTTGTCTCACTTAAAGGTATAGTAGAGTTGGCTAATTGCATTGAGACTGAATTTTGATTAATGTTGTTTCTGTTTTTGAATAACCCTACATTAGTTTTCTCTTTGTTGATAACAGTTTTATTTAAATTAGTCCAGCAATTCACTGAGAGAAAAAGAGACTTTATAATTTGTAATGTTAGTAACGATGTTGTTAGAAGCAGCAGTAATTTTTATATCATCCGCATATAAAATAATATTCTTTGTGTTTAAGTAATTAGGAAGATCGTTGAGGTAAACTAAAAATAACGTTGGACTCAGAACTGAACCTTGGGCAATCCCTATGTTCAGCTCCATAGGTTTAGACTTGAAGTTGTTACAAATAACCTTGTGTGAACGGTTGGTCAAATAACTCGTAAACCAAGCTTTTACGAGTCCTCTTACACCATATTTGTCTAATTTGTGTAATAAGATAGAATGATTAACACAGTCGAACGCTTTTGTTAGATCAATTGATAAATTTATACATGTATGAGATTCATCTAATGCAGAGTAGATTGTTTTTAATTATTATTTAGGCAGTGTTAGTGCTTCTATTTGGTAAGAGAGAAGAGAGAAGACACCATGTGTCGGTGGCCGTGAAAATATCGTTGGTTACAAAAAAATTGATTAACTTTGTATTAACTACTGATTCGTATATTTTTGCAAAGATATTAAGGAAACTGATAAGCCTATAGTTATTTAAATTGTCGGTACTACCTTTTTTCTTATAAATAGGTTTGTTAATTGCTTTATTAATTATTAATAGGAAAGCAATTTACACATGTATATCAGGTAGCCAGAAATTGTGGGAGGCAATTTACCTGTACCCAAAATATATCATCACTTGCCTGAGGACATTAAGAAGATGGCAGATAAAAAAATTCTTAAGTCTATGAAAAACATTCTTATAGATAAGTCGTATTATGCGATTGACGAATTTTATATTGACAAACTTTAAAATGTATAATTGTGCTGTGAAAAATCATGTTTTTCTTTAGGTACAGATTTATTGACGATATAATAGAGAGAATAAGAAATATGGTAAGTATATAATTAGAAATAAGACTTACATTAGATTAATTAAAGAAATTTACAACTAAATTTCTGATTGCAAAGATGTGGAATATAGCAATACACTATAAAAAAAAGCACTGGATATTAAAATAAATTGTATTACTTTGTGACTATGCAAATGCACTGCCTGCAATTGAATACTCATAATCATGACATTTTTAGAAAACAATATTTATTAGTTGTAAAAATATTTGTGTAAAGTATAATTAAAAGAATTCACGCGCACAAATTTCCACGCAAAAATTCGAGAAATTACTTACTGTCTTTCCGACTCCGAAGCTAGAAAAGTTCTATGAACTACATATATATGACGGCTCATTTTAAAAATATTGTCGTAAAAATGTTTGACTAATGTATATTTTGATTGTATTTTTGCACTAATTTACGTCTCCTGGAAATTTGTGCTTTTTCACATACTTGTCCCGTTTTCTCGCAACCTGTTCAAAGTATCGCATATATATTTTTTTTCTAAAGTAGAATTAGATAGAGAATATACTGGATGAAGCGTTTTTTAAAATAAACTTCTGCTCTTTGAACAAAAAAAATCGAAAATTTAAAAAAGTTGGCGAAGAAAATATCGATTTTGTAAAACTCATAAAAAAAAGTCTTTAGAAATTTCATGAAATCTTTCATTTAAACTGTTGGGACAATACTAGATAACGTGTGTAAAAAAATCAATGAGACCAGACACGGCGTTTCTGAGAAAAAGGGGCATACGTAATGCCGGTTTTCCCATTAGATAAAGATATGTAGTAACCCCCTTAGAAGATCCTGTTCTCAATGGTTGGTATCAAGTGTAATGACGGGTTCTAGAACACCTATATATAGCAGCTGTTTCAGTACCATACCATTGTTCCAGTTCTATTCCAGGAACAGAACTAATGGTGTCCCAAATCATAATGCTGATCGTAGGTGCTGTATGTCGCGGAGAAATGTACTCCGCACCTTCATTGCTTCCCCCTCCAATGGGGTAGTTCTTCTATTACCAGAATGTTCGTGCTATCTGAGCTGTCGGTTTTTTTTTTTTTAATTTATAATAACTTTATTGCACTTTCAACTTCTATTAGCCGTAATCCATCGCTGTGATTTTGCTATATTTAATGTATTTGGGCTTTTATGTCTCTCAGTTCTTTAATCTAGTTACCTTCATGTACATCAATACCTAGTAGATATCTAAGATTCACGCAAGTCCATTTATTTTAAAGAACGTGTATCCGTTGTAAACTCAAAGCCAAGTTTTTTGTATAAAAAGTGGGTTTTATCAGAGATGGTAACCAGATATAAATCGAAACGCATCGAAACAATCAATATGTGTATATTTTACTGGCTAATTGTAAGTGAAGTGTGTGTCACCGCGCTCATATGTCTTTATCTAACTCTGCACGATGTACGCAGTAACCATTTCAACTACAAATAGTTACATACATCGTTATATTCATGGAACCCGACCATTAAAAGTTCTTAAATTTACAATGATATCTCGATTTTGAAATGGGGCGGGATGTCCCATAATCTAGGGTTGATTTAGGGTAACTTCTTAGTACTAAAAGTTTTTTTTTTTTCAAATAGAACGGCCTGTACATCATATGATGTAGAACTGTGTTCTCTATCGAAAAGCTATAGGTGTTCTTTTACTTATCTCTATCGCTTCTGTTAGGATGAATAATTTTCAGAAAATGTGGTTTTGAATTAGTACTTCCTTGGAAAATTAGCAGGCAATAGGTTGCGGGGACTATAAAGCATTACTAAACAATATCAATTTATTCATTCTGTCCTTAATTGATGTTTTGATTGCAAGATTGAATAAAAGCTCTAGTCAACTATTCTGATTACGTGTGCATATTTCAGTCTGGACTATTATTAGGCGTAGCTGTCAGGTTTGAATAAAACAAATAAATCAATTATTCAGACCTGACAGTTATGCCTGAAGATGACCTAGGCCGAGAAAGGTCGTACACATAAAAAAAAATAATTGATTAGGATAGCTGATTACAGCTTTTATTTCAATTGTCCAATATCAATCCACGCTACTTTCTTGGAAAATTGGCACACAATAGTCATTGTTAAATTAATTTTGTCAATTAAGGTTTTGATTGGAAAAATGAATAAAAGCTCTGATGAACTGGTTTTATTAAACATTTTTATTATGTGAATGACATAACAAACCTCACAGCTACGCCTGATGATAGTCTACGTCATACACATAATAAAAATAATTGATTAGAACAGTTGATTTATTCAATTGTCCAATATCAATGTAGATTGATTTTGGACAACACAATTGACTTGAGTGTAGACTCAAGTGATCTGTCAACTTATATTGGTCTGTGTTGTCGGGCTTATTGCATTAACACACAGGGAAGAACATTTTAATAATTAAATTTATCTTATCATAAATTTACTTTTTATTCGAGGAGAATATGATGAAAATTATAAGCAAAACTTGTAGTGTTTAATAAGCAATATCTTCACTTGCCGGCTATTAACAGAACACATCTTCGAAAAATTCAAGAAAACTTTTTTCTTACCGGTCAATGAAAGCATAATAAACAGATGCCAAAACCTATAACAGGGGATGAGAACTATGAGGTAATAGTATTAGCTTATTTTCACAACACCTTCACAGTTCCATACGTGCTGCAAGTGAGCAAATAGGAATATCATATTCATCAATACAGCGCATTCTGCCAAAAAATAAAACGCTTGTATAAATAATAAAACAAAACAGGCTACAACAATAAGTGTTTATATCATGATTCTAAAGCGTTTGCAACCTAACTGAGGTCAGATGCAACACTTATAATTTTATTATATCTAATAATACATACAGCATTTTGTTCCTGATTATCTTGTATTTAATAAATTTTATTTTTTAATACTATATCTTTTTTTTTATATATATGCTTTTGAAATTAAAATTGTTTTTCGCTGCCTACTATTAATTGGATACTAATTCAAAACTACGTTTTCTGAAATTTTCTAAAAAAAAAACTAAAAGAAGCGATAGAGGTAGGTATAAGAATACTTAATAGCTTTCCGATAGAGGATTCGATTCTAAATCACATGGTGTAAGAATATACAAAATTTTCCATTTGAAAAGATACCTTTAGTACACTATAAAAAGGTTTTCTGTAAAATTACATAACCAAACGTTGGCATCTTTGTAACCAACGTTTGGTTATGAAAAATTATAGAAACATTCTGTAATAAAATTTTACATAATCTATCATGTGTTTGTTTTCCATAATTGGTAATGTATCAGTACATTGTATATTATGTAGTTTAGGTACTTTTACTAAATCCGTTATGTACAACACAGGTTTAGGTTACAGATTTATTACAGTTTTATTACATTGGAAAATTCCAGCGTAAATCTCGGCTTATGTATTTTTTAATATGTAATTTTACCAATAGTTGAGTGTTGGCTTTCACGACCGTAATCCATGATAGATATGTCTTCTAGGTATTGTCGCGTAGTTGCTTTTTGGCTTAACGTTTCGCTGATCATGTTATGAAGTTCTCTAAAGAATTTAAAGGCAGTCTTTAGAGAACTTCTGAAGAAGCTGACAGCATAATCAACAAAGCGTCAAGCAGAAAAGCAACAAGGTGACAACACCCAGAAGACATATCTGCTATCTAAATAAAACATTTAGCACTATAAATACAAAATAACACTACTTGTATTGATTTAGAAACAGACTATCTAGTGTATTTTGGAAGTATTGACTCTACTACATAGGTAACTGATTTTGAGTTGACTTGTTATCTCGTAAATTCATACAACTTCTAAGCTATAACTGTGCAAATATGAGTTAAATAGGTACCACAAACTTATTATCGGTTTCAATTTTGTATATAAGAGGCAAGTAGTTAGTAGTTAGTTAACTATCGAATGTTATAATACTTTACCAACCAACATAAAAACTTAACAATGCTTTTCATTGAAACAAGTTATGAAAAAATTCTTAACTGACTGATAAAGCCTTTTATTCTGTTGAGAAATTTTTGGAGAATAATTGTGTGTACTAGTATGGATAAAGATAGATATAGATTATATTAGTGCTGATACTCGTTAGTACATACTTTACTATCTTATATGAGTAGAAAAACGGTGAAAAAAAAATTATGAATACTTAAATAAACTATACGGCCTTATTAACAAGTACTTGAAACGACATAATTCATATACTATCATTTTTAGACTTAGCTTATACATGCATTTTAACACTCTGAATAACAAACGCGTCTGGACAGGCACGGGTGAGATTCATAAGTGACGCTTAATAGCACACAAAAATGCATATGGCCATACATAGTTACAGAATTTGTACTGTACATTTGCGACGTTACACAACCTGTTCTGTGATTTACTTTTTTACCTAGCAAAAGTACTTTGTAAGTTACCACAACACACGAGTGTAACTGTAACTACTAAACATGGCGCTTCCTTACATAACCTATTCAGGAAAATTTTAATTACATGTGCTGATCTGAAATTCACACATAAGTGGCAATGTAAAATTACCATTATTTTTTCAGTGTACCAGGAAGTTACACTAAATCAACCCTAGATTGTAGGACATTCTGTATAATTTTGTTTACTTTTTAATCTTTGGTTAAACAGTAGAGGGCCAATGTCTTCCACCTCCTACCTTTTACTGTATAGCCGTTATACGTCTTCAATGCATCTTCCTTTGTGCTTTTTTTTTCTCACAAAAGTCAAAATACATCTAAAACAGTAACCGATGGGCTTTAAAATTCTTTGTAGAACCGAAAAATGCAGAAAAATATATATATCTCTATTTATAATATTAAGGTAGGCCATGACTTTCGATGTAACTGGAAGTGTGACATAGATGAAATTATTTTTTCTAATCATATCATAGCTTGCTTAACTCCGAAGTTTAAAAATCCCGTTATCATTGCAAATTGAAGAACTTTTAATGAACGGGTTTCATAAATCAGCCTATATATGGAGTGTGTTGATAGTTGAGCTGGTTTTTGCGGTGTAATGCATTAATTAATATTGTATTCGTGACATTGTTTGAAGAGGCCTGTTTTTTTTTTCTTGCTGTAAACTTTGTAGCCAGTGCTCCAAAAGGTAGGTATCTGAATGTCTAAATTCAAAACTTGTCAAATATTTGAATAAAAAATGCTCCGTTTTGGAAATAAGAGTTACCGATGTTATTTTACTATACCCTCATTTTAGAAAAAAAAATTAAAAAAATATGCATTAATTAATTAAATTCCGTATAAAATAGAATGAAAGAGAAAATTTGGTATTTAACTTAAGTATATTGATATAATAAGGACAACTGTTTTAGTAGTGCCTGTATAGTACTGCATTGCTAAATTTATATGTTGTCCACAAATTTTCTGTTTAGCGGAGTAATAAATTACTTAATTACTTACTTACTTACCTACTATTTATTCTGTTTCACAGTGAAATAAATTTATTGAAAAAATATTTAATAAGACTATTATGAAAGAACCCAAAAAATTGAGTTCTAGCAAATAATAAATTTCACTAAAAATAGTATTTTCATAATTCTAATCATCCACAACAATTTTTTTCCTTTAATTGTTGAATTCAATGAATTTATCTAAAAGCGCTATAAGTATAGGGTAATTCACGATTTCTTTAATAAAAAAATAAGTCACCACTGGATTATAAAACATTGTAGGGTGCTATGTTGTCATAAAGGAGCATAATAATATTAACTGGATCGATTGATAACTTTGGAAAATAAAATGTTACACATTTAAACAATTTTTAAAGATTAAAAAAAAACCTTTTTATTTCAAAGCTCCCATGGCCGCACTAGTAAACAGAAAACAAGTAGTACGAATCGAATAAAAGAATTTTAATAATAATTTTAGAAAGACTCTAACAAATATAGCCTAGCTAGTCGCTTTCATGCATTAAGGTTAAGTTTTCTTTGTAGAATTGAATTAATACGATCTGGTATATTTATGGAACGTACATTATTATGTGTGAACAGACCCTACATAGGTACTTCGAATGCGGCATATTAAATATCGGTTATGACAAGAAAATATCGATTGTAAATTAAATATGAGTCGCACAACCACATCATACATATATTAATTACGGATGAATGATCCTTGATAACTGATATATTTAAAAGAAAACTTACCTTTGCATATAGAACACACGTTAGAAATTTAATCATATTAATAAAATAAATAATGCAATAAATATAAATAAATAAAATTGAAATAAATGTCACGATATCGTTTGCATGGTAGATAAAATACATATGTTGGGATACAGCCTTATAGAAAAATTTTGCAGTTCTTTTTACATATTTACACGAAAAAACGCAAACGTCGGCGTATTCTGTTTAAAGCAGACAGTTCACAAGTCAAATAAAAAGGGAGTGTAATCAAGCAAAATTAAAAAGTTTTAGTAAATGTACGCAATAACTATGACATTTAAATAATACCTTTCAGAAAATTTCTTCACCAGCTCCTGCACAAAAACTAAGGTTTTGTTTGCAAATTTCATTGTTTTATGTTCTTTGCAAATCGACGTAGTGGTGCACAGATGTCGTGAAACCTTCTTTGCAATTATATTTAGCCATAATTAAGACTATGCGATTTCATGCTGGTCCTCGCGTGTTGCAAATCACAGTAATTATTTGCAAAAAATCTTTGGATGCCCCGATATAAGCGATTCATTAAATAACTTCCTTTCCGTGACAGAATTACCAATAAATAGAGGCTAACAAACAGTACTAAACATATGTTAAATAGAATATTTATTATATAGTGAGGCCGTTTGAGAACTACCTCTAGTTTTAGAAATAGATCGTCACAGCAACAAAATTCTGGTAAAACCACACTTTCTTTTAGTAAAAATATGCCTTTGCGTAGTTTTACTCTAAGAAGAATTGTAAGAATATCATCGGAAGAATAATAAGTATGGAAAGAATAATATAGATACAATATCCTTCAATATGTAGAGGTAACTTACAGGGTAATTAGAGAGCTCTCCAATCAGTTCTTGGGCCGTGGTAGGTCAAGGTCATCACGATACGAAGATTCGACAAATAAAGTCTTTAACATTTCTTTGAGTATGGTCTATTTTTTTTTCTGTAACCAAATTTGGTTAACGGTAAAATTTATAGGTATTTGTAGATACTTTGAAGATGCTACAATTTATTTTACGTGCCATATTCTTCTAGACGCCTTACCCTGTGATACACATAAAAATTTTGGAATACTTTTTCCAAACTTTTCCAACTTCTTTTCGGTGTTCCTTGGTATCTGTTGCATATGAATAACGTTTCTAACTATAATAAATAGCAGTAAATGCCAAAATGCAAGCCCGTTTTGTGTTTTATCTCTTACCTACTTGTTTCATTTATAACCTAAGCATTATAACACAGTCACTAATTAAGTCAATCAATTGGTAAAATTTCATTATAGTTATTAAAATATTGCCAAAATAATCGATAGTTAAATGTATTAAGACATTTAGTCAGTAAATATTTTCAAAATACTAGTGGATAACTGGAATTAAATTTGGAAAACGAATTTTCAGTGATGATGGCAACTTGTACATATATTAAACCGGTAGGAAATTTAGTCATCGATGGTAATGTGTACGAAAATTGGAAGAAATTCAAGCAAGCATATGATATATTTGCGATTGCTTCGGAAGTTGGCGCACAAAAAGGAGATATTGAGACAGCGACTTCTTAAATGTAGTCGACACAGAGGTGTTGCAATTTTTTTTACACGTTCGATTTATCGGATGAGGTCGGAAGTCGTATAAGAAGGTAGTTCAATCATTCGATACCTTTATCACGGATTTGAGAAGTTTAGTCAAATCATGTGAGTTCGGATATCAAGAACCGTCACTTGTTCGAGACCGTGTTGTGTTGGGCGTAGCAGATAAAGCACTCCAAGGGAAGCTACTATAAGTTGAAGGTTTGAATCTACAAAAAAGCGGTTGATCGATACAGAGCTTGGGAGCTATCCAGGGAGCAAACGAAGCAGTTGCAAGCCGTAGAAGAAAATTCATCACACTGCACTCATTAGAGAAGTATAAACATATAAAAAATTAATTTAATAAAAGTAATACTGCATATGCAAGCAAAAATAATCCAAAAGTTAACAAAAAATTTTCTAAATGTTTATTTAGTGATAGGTATAAAGCTTGCCCGGCTTTTAACAAAAAATGCTGTAATTTTTCTGGTTTACACCATTTTGCAAGTTGATGACAGTGATGAACCTAATAATTTTTATATGCATTCTATCAAAAATATTAGTAATAGTTCTATTCGTAGAAATAAATGGCTAGAAAGGATCAGTATAGGCGATAGGCTTGTCGAGTTCAAACTGGATACTGGAGCGAAATGTAACATATTACCTTTGGACGTGTATAAGAAAGCAAATAAGAGAACAAGAATGAGTCCGACTAGCACTGTTTTGGAAGCATATGGCGATGCGAAATGGAAACCTTTAATTATTACTTATTTAGAATGTTGTATAAGATTGAAGTAAGTGTAGCGCCTTTTATTATCATATAGAGAAATACCAATTTTGGGTAGGTATACTTAAATTAAATTTGATCAAAAGAATTGAAAGTATTAAGAAAGAAACTGATAAGGATAGGTTCATTAACAGAAATATTGATTGCTTTAGGGGCATAGGTAAATATGCTAAACAATATAAAATAAGATTAATGGATAATTATAAACCTGTAATGAAACCTCCTAGACGGGTCCCTCTGAAATTTAGAAATAAATTAAATAATGTTTTAAAGGAGTTATAGGGTAATGATATTATAAAAAAGATTGATAGGCCAGAAGAATGACTAAATAATTTTGTAATTGTTGAGAAGAAGAATGGAAGTTAGCGTGTTTGTTTAAGTTCTTTAGAATTAAACGAAAACTTGATTTCTAAACTTTTTACGATGCCTATCTTAGAAGAAATGTCTCAAACAGTAAATGGCATAAAATATTTCACAGTATTAGATTACAATTGTGGTTTCTGGAATATTGAATTGGATGGAGAAAGTAGTAGTCTGCTTTTCTGGCCCTCATAGTAACAGTTATCACTTTAAGAGGCTTCCATTCGGCTTGTCAATGGCACCGCAAGTGTTTATGAAATACAATTATGAATATTTTTGCGACTTGCCAGATATCACTATATATCAAAATGACCTATTGATAATGGGTAGCACATTAGAGGAGCATGATGCTAATTTGCAAAAGGTGGGCTTGTCAGGTTAATGTAAAGTTTAATCCTAGTAAAATTCAGTACAGGCATAGAGAAGTAAAATATTTAGGTCATATATTTTTAGATAAGGGTATGGAGTTAGATAAAGATCGGTTAAAAGCTCTAGAGAAAATTGATAATCCTAAAAATAAAGAGTTAATGAAATTTTACCAACTGACCCTACGGCAGATAAGCAACAAATTAATTTCTGGGTAAATCAGAAAGTGCTGCAATCTTGGAGCGATTAATCACCTAATGATATCAGAACTAATCACTTGAACTTGATGGTGCAAATGTTAAACAATTTGTTTAATTTAGGGCAAGGCCGCCAGATTTAACCTCATTGGATTTCTTTGGTTGGGCTGGAATTAAGAACCTTAAGCTTAGGCATTCTTCCAATTCTATAAGACAGAACTTGGAAACTGCGGTTTTGCCTGCATTCGACTCCACACTTGCATGACTCAGCTATATGTCTGTAAGAATTTCAAAAACCAGCATATTTTAGTTGTAGTCATGGGTAGTTTCAAATTTTGTATAGATCATGTATTTTTACAGAATAAACCCTTATAGCCCTAGTATCAATAATGCTATTAATGGGTTACTTAGTTTATGTTGTGAGAATTGTTATTTGTAACATTTATTTGTTTATTTTTGTTTGGGAAGCTAACAAGCGACTCTGAAAGAGCTTAATGTCACTAATAATAAATGTAATTATTATTTTGTGTACACACCTCTTTATAAATCCAGTATATATCGGGTGTTAATTAATTTGGATCGTAACTGTGGTAATGAGAAATATACGTTCATCGTACGGTAAGTGTATGATTTTAATGTAGTTTCTTTGGTATCGATACTGGTTCAAAGGCGTGAAGACTTAATGTAGCTTGTATTTAATAAATGACTGGGGGTCCATGGAGACGAGGTGGTTGCTGATAAAATATATTTCTCAAAAAAATTGTTTCACTTTTTTCGGCAAGTCAAATTAATTGAATTATGCTTTTGCACTATATTTGAAATAATAATAATAATAATAACATTGAGTTTATTCCAATAACTCTTACATAATACATTTATGTAGGAGAAAATTAAACAATTGCATGAGTAAATAACATGTTATTGGAACGTTAGGGATTTGGTTCAGAAGAGCGATATAAACCGCGATTCTGTTCTTCCACCAGATCCCCAAAACGAGTTTAACAGAACTAAGAAATATAAACATGCCTAAAATTAAAACATAACTAACTTAACCCAAATTTAATTCCAATTCCGTGATGCTTATAGGAGAGCAGTCACCAGGTTTTGGTGACTGAACTTCGCCCCATTAGCTAGTTTTTATTTTTTTTTTCATTTTCATTTTCTTAGTATTGTATTTTGGTTTATTTTTACTTTTTTGGTATTATATTTCCGAAATTTAATAAAGACATGTTATTATTATTATTATTATTATTATTATTATTATAGAATAATATATATGCTTAAGGAAAACGTAACACCAAATTTAAAAGAAAAGTAAGGAAAAGGAAAGTAAGTAAAAGAATGTGTGTGCGTGATGAAAAACAAAAGATACACTATAAAGTATAGTTCAAAGTAAGCAGATGTCAAACTATCACAACGCGAACAAACACTTCAGCATTGACGGTCTATGAGATAAGTGCGGAGAGCGCGCTCGAATGCTGCATAAGCTAATGATTTCAGAATAATCGGCATAGAAGTATATAGCAAGTAAATATTGTATCCGAAATGTCGCCTAAACAGTAATGTTCTTTGTGGCGGAGGAGTGATTAAATTTTTATTTCTAATATTAATATTATGTGAAAAGGAGTACCGACCGGAACTTCGTTGAAGAATAAAGTAAGTTATATGGGTAATACGGTCTTAAAACGAAGTTCCGGTCGGTACTCCTTTTCAAATAATATTCCAGATGGGTTTTTATCTCGAAATATCCAAGAATTATGGTTACGATATTATGAGGAAGATGAAACAATGGGCATCCTTAAATATTAAATTAGCCAACCAGTTGAACAGAAAACACTTTTTGGGAAGATGTAGAAGACAGAATGTAATTCCAGGCCATATACAACACAATATAAAGAACATATGTCAGTTATTGACAACTAATGACTGGAAGCTGTCACTGGAAATTTCAAATTTTTACAACAGGTTGGGGAATAAAATTCTTAGCTTAGAAATTAACATCACTTATAAGAGCATATCTACAATTAATAACAACATTAATTTGTTAAAAAGTCAAATTTCTAATGTGATACCTTCACAAATCTTTAATAATTTCAAAAACAATTTGTTTCAATCTTTTCAAAATAGATTTAATAAGGTAAAGTTACTACTTATTAATAAATTTCAAAAGTTAATGAATTATAGAAATAATACAAAAAAATATTTTCTTGATAACAGTAAATGGTTTATGAATGTGTCTGCTGTTAATATACCTAAAGAAATATCTGACTTTTTATCTTTAGGTCCTAAATTTAGTGTTCCCGTTAGTGGAAAACAATTTAATGCAAAAAGATTTTTAGCTGATGTTGAGTGTATGGTTGATGATCTACCAGAAACAAATAAAAATTTAATAAGAGCAAAAATAACTAATAATGTCACAAATCATTTAACAAAATCTAAATTCCTTCCAAATTCATGTATTACACAAACATTTGAAAAAACAAAAAAAATTTTAAAAGACCATCCAAATTTATATATTTTGCAAGCTGACAAAGGTGGATGTACTGTAGCAATAAATAAAAAAGACTATATAGAAAAAACAGAATTACTTTTAAATGATACAAGAACTTATAAGATTTTAGACAGAGATCCAACTTCGGTTACACAGAGAAGACATAATGAACTTATAAAAAAATTAAAAACAAAAAAAGAAATAAGTGATAATGATGCTAAACATATAACTACATATAAAGCAGTACCATCGAAATTATATTGCTTACCTAAAATACATAAACAGAATATACCGATGCGTCCAATTGTTAGCTCGGTTAACTGTGTTACATATAATTTAGCAAAATTTTTATCAAACATTCTTACTTTGGCCTTCTCTGAAAATACTTCTTATAATATTAAAGATACTTTCACTTTTGTTAGTACTATTAAAGGAATGATTATACCTCAAAATTTTATGTTGATATCTTTGGATGCTGTGTCATTATTTACAAACATTCCAATAGATTTAGTAATTGATATTCTGATACAAAAATGGTCTTTAATTGAACCACACACTACAATTTCGAAAGATAATTTTATACTATTATTACGTTTTGTTTGTAATAATTGTTATTTTTCTTTTATGAATAAATATTATCTACAAATTTTTGGTACACCAATGGGTTCCCCAATTAGTCCAATTTTGGCAATGATTGTTATGGATTGTTTATTAGATGCTGTTATACCTAAATTACCTTTCAAAATTCCATTTATTTTTAAATATGTTGATGACATTATTTGTTCAATACCTAATGATGAGGTAGATATTACCTTAAATATATTTAATTCGTATAATAATCATTTACAATTCACTGCCGAATTGGAAAATGATTGTTATGTACCTTTTCTTGATACCAAAGTTATAAGATCAGAAAATAACATTATCATTTTAGATTGGTATCAAAAACCGACATCTTCTGGTAGATTTATTAACTTTTACTCTAATCATCCTATAAATCAGAAATATAATACTGTGATTGCTATGAAAAACAGAATTACACAAATTAGCGACACAAGATTTCTTAACGACAATTTAAAGAAGTTATTTAAAATTTTTTCCAATAACGGCTACCCTAAAAATATTCTTTCCAAATTAATTTATTCTCCAAATTCCTTACATGAACAGATAAATACTAATACAACTACCACTTTTAAATATTATAAATTACCTTTCGTAGAAGGTTTAACTAATAAAGTAATTAAACATTTTAAAGATTTTAAAAATATCAAAATTGCAAAGTATAATATAACAACCATAAGAACAATCTTCACAAAAACTAAAGACAAGATACCAATTCTGGACCAAAGTAATTTGGTATATAATATTCCTTGTTGTGATTGTCAAGGTTGTTATATTGGTCAAACTTCGCAAATGCTAAAGAATAGAATAACCCAACATAAAAGTGATAGTCGTATAGGTAAACGTTCATGTGCCTTGTCTTTACATTTTCAAAATTTAGACCACAATTTTAATTATGACAATACTAAAATTCTTGATGTTGAAAATAATTACAAAAAGCGGTTATTTCTAGAAATGGTTCATATTAACAGTAATCAAAATTCAATTAATTTCAAAACAGACACAAATAAACTCAACCATATTTATTGCAACATCTTACAAAATACATAGTAACATTACCTTGTTTACATAAATGTTTTTTGACTTTTAAAAAAAATTCTAAATTTAAAATACATATAATTTGATTATTATATTTTAACTTTGTAAGTATTATTTTTAAATATTTCATTACTATTGATTCATATTCTTTATAATATTGTAGATTTTCCTCCTGATGAAGTTATAAATATATAACGAAATATTGAGGCGATTTAGCAGTTTTATTTTAAGACCGTATTACCCAATAACTTACTTTATTCATTAATATTATGCACTCATCGATGCGAAAGCGAATTTTATGCAACAAAGAAGGAGGTGAATGCTTGGTTATTTCTTTGTGGTATAGCTCAACAGGTGGTGGCAAAAATCACCGGGACGAAGACAGGCAAAAGAGTTCCTAAAGGAGCAGAGGCCTGAATTCACGAGAGATCAACTGAATAAAGACAGGAGGACTGTTAAAATGATTGTAGATCTGCTGACGGGTCACTGTAGATTGAATAGGCATATGTACAACATAGGCCTGGCAGATGATGCAACCTGCAGATACTGCTAAGAGGAGAAAGAAACACCAGTTCATGTGCTGTGCCAATGTGAAGGCCTGGCGAGGACAAGGTTTCTAATATTGAGGGAGGAGAACCCCACAGCTAGTAGCTACATAAAGAAGCCGCTCTCAAAGATGATAGGCCTAATTAAGAGGGCAAAATTAGAGAGCGTCCTCTAGGAAAAAAAGGGATCATAATAGATCTAAAAAGGTCGCGGTGAAACAGGTCCATATGCCGCCCCAATCTCAATCTAATCTAATCTATAGCTTAAGAGAGTGGAAAGTTCTACGATTGCCCATATTCAACCAATGCAATTCAAGCTTATGCCAGACTCTATCATATTTGTTGTTTTTTTTGCACTCTCTGCACACGCGTCTTATCGGAAACGTTCAGACAGGGACCATACACGGGGGACGCGAAATTAAAATGTCCTGGTGGGCACGTCAAACATGAAACGATAGCAATAAAAAGTTTTGAAATTGCAGTACGCAAGATTACACATTCTAGCAACATGCTCCCTACACGTCAACGAGTTACTCATAACCAGACCGAGATTCCTCGCTTTGGTAACTAGATCAATCTCAATGGGATATTCAATTTTTTACATTCTCAACATCAACAGGTCGGCCGAAGAGAAGAGCGATGGGTTTACAGGGGTTGATTTTTAGAGCATACAGTTTAGAGAATAAATATATATTGTGTAGATCACGATTAATGGGTTCCACAACCAAATCTAAGTCTGACAACGGAAAATTCTTATAAATTTGAGTGTCATCTGCATACAGTTGTTCAGAACAACAGCCGACATGGGCAAGTAATGTGTTACTGTAAATAGAAAATAGCAGTGGACTCAGGATCGAACACTGTGCTACCCCCTGGGGCACCCTCAACCGACCCGAGACACCAAAGACAAGCTTAACGTATTGGAATCTATCCGCTATGTACGAGGACATTAAGTTTAAAGCAGGGATACTGAAGCCAATACGACGAAGAATATCCAGGAGAATGTCATGATCGATAGTGTGAATGCGCGACTGAAATCCAACAATGTCAGTAGTGTCAGATCGCCCCTATTCCTGGCGCTAATGATGTCATCCGTAACTCTCGACAATGTGGTCGCGCAGCTGTAGTCCCGAAAATATCGAAGGAGATCTTCTTGAGAATTATTGTATTTACCATTGGGCTGAAAGTAAACAGAAGAAGCATCAAGATTTTTTCATTATTAAAAGAAATTCGCTGAACTAACCTTTTCTCTTGTGGAATTGTACATGTCTTTGCTGTCCTAAGTATCACGATATACTTGGGAAAGAACTTATTGTACCCTGATACCGGTGTGGTACCTATCTTTGTTGTGGATCCTTTTCCTGTAACATGTTTGGCTTGTCACTGCGATGAAATTCCATTGTGAAATGTTTTAGTGTGTGAACTACCTGATATTGGAGGTATTTTTTTATAAATGTTATTTACATTTCTGTGTAGTAACTATTTAGCATTTCCTAAACTTTGCGGTTATCTATATAATTATAAATGACCGTTATTATTAATAATTATAGGGAAATTATTTAATTACAATAGGAAAATTTCATTGTTATGGAATCCATATAATACTAACTTAAAATGGGTCTCCTCATGTAGTACCTTCAGCTGGAGCACTAGGTTCAGGAAAAATTGTAATTATTTAGGTTTTCATGAATAAAGTGTGTCTCTTACGTTGAAAAATATAATGGTACGGATTTTACCAAACAATTTCTCTTTAAAGTTAAAATTCAGAAGCATAAGTCAGCTTTCATCCTTTAGAAATATAAGCTCCCTATTAAAATCACCGATTTTGGCCCCATTCATATTTTAAAATAAATATTTTAAATTAAAATTATTTATCCTTTAAATACGCTTAAAGTTAGACTTGTTTGCTGAATGTTCCAAGTTAAGATTAGATTAGTGACTACAGGTGCAATAATCTCTTTTGTACGAGAATAAAACTGCTTTCTATTGTAATAATGCCAAGATTTATATTCCGTGTTTATAATAACGCTGGTTAAATGTTAGCGTGTTTAAATAACAGAATAATTAAATATGCCACCCAACATGCTTTCCCACAACGAGGTTGTATAAGTATAATCAATACAGACATATTACGCTCTAAAATTTGTATTCAGTATTGACTTTAAGTTTATAGTAAAATGTTATTCAAACGAATACAAGATTACAAAACAGGTTTTAAAATAGTCTGCCTAAGAGGATAGCATTTTTGTCGCACGAGAAGATAAAACAGTTCGCGACAACATGGCTTTAGATATAGATAGATTCTTGGCATGGTGAGTGTCCTGTAACTTTACAAACCTCATACCATAACAATTGATTCTTCTTCTTATGATTTCCAAGAGCACTGGAGCAACCATTGGACTTAAATCGCTTTCGTATGTGAAACGGATTCGTTAAGCAGTTTTCCGATTAGGCTTTGCTTGATCTCAATGTGTATCAACGCTATATAATAATCAAACTGCATAGATGGCGTAACATATTACTGTGTTCTTAGTAGAAAAACGGTTACGTAGATTCCAAACCTGACAAATCTGTCCACCTACAGGAAGGCTGCTAGGCCAGCATATCACCGATCAAGCTAAAAAAAATTAAGGTGATTCTTGAAACCAAAAAAAATAAAAACGATATTTTTTTTTTAACGGCGAAAAAAAAACGCATTTAATCGTGTGAATTCGTAGCTTACATCATTATATATAAAAAAAATGTAAAACGAACAACAGCTAACTGTAATAAACTGAAAAAAATCCCGCAGAAACTCCATTTGTACTCTCGTGGTCGCACTAACATAACATCAGTAAAATGATATAACGAAACAGAGCGCGCTATCCACTAGTGGATAGCGCTGAAGACGAAGTCTGGAGCTCGGTGTGGAGTTCGAGGCTGCTGTCGTGTTCATTTTTTTTTTGTTAATAATATATGTGACCGGCATAAATATTGCAACATATGGGAAATTCTTTTATTATTAAAATATACTAAAACTTTTTTGGGGGGATAGGTTGCGCATGTATAGGAATCCCAACATCTATTTTGACACACGTCACGTGACCACTAGTACGGCGGTAAATTTAAAAAATATGAAGTTAATCTCCAAAAAGTGAGGTTAGATGACATGATATCGAAAAAAGTTATTTGAAAAAGTTGTTTAGAATTCAATTCTGAGGCTGCGTGCCTTGTGAAGATAAATTTAAAAAATTTAAAAACCACAATTTTTCCAAATATTGTTTAATTGAATTACATATTTCCATTGTTTTCGTTTTTAGCAGCTCACCTACAGTAATATTTCTAAATCTGGTTGATACTCAAACAATTTCGTCAATGTTTGCATAATTAACACAGTGAAAACTGAAAAGTACATTTTCGTAATGACAGTTGTTGTTGCAAGGGACTGTATCTAGAAGTAATAAATAAAATTTTACAAACATTTTTATTTTAAACCACTTAATAAACATTACTTTTATTGAAAATTATAACACTTTTCTGTTTTCTGCATTAAAGTGGAAACCGTTAGTCTAAAACTAATAACTCATAAGAGTACATGCGCGCTCCGAAGGTATCGAAGTAGGTTTTGAAATTAGAGAACAAGGAATAATAAATAGTAGGTAAAATAAAAATAGTTTAGTGTCTATGAAACTCAATAGAAGTAAATGATTAATAATAAAGTACTTTTTAAGCTCATGATGTGAATTCTTATTAAGCAAAAACTTTCAAACAATAACTAATAGTAATGAACAACTTGTTAGACACATATATCGTTCTGTTTCTTATAAGTAAGGTAGGCTTTGAAATTAAAACAACAAAATAATGTAGTAAACTATTTTAATTTCCTGGTAAATGAGTAATTACTACTATTTTTATTTCACCTACTGTTTATTATTCGTTGTTTTCTAATTTCAAAATCTACTTTAATACCTTCGATGGGCGCATGTAGTGTTACTAGTTTTGGACTAACGCTTTTCATTTTAATGCAAAAAAACAAAAAAAGTATTATAATTTTCAATAAGGATAATGCTGAGTGATTTAAAATGAAAATGTTTGTGAACTTGCATTTATTAATACCATATACAGTCCCTTGCAACAACAATTGTCATACCGAAAAAGTACTTTTCAGTTTTCACTGTGTTAATTATGCAAACATTGACAAAATTGTTTGAGTATCAGTCAAATTTAGAAATATTACTGCTGTTGTGCTGCTAAAAACGTAAAAAATGGAAATATGTAATTCAATAAAACAATATTTGGAAAAATTGTGATTTTCATTTTTTTTAAATATCTTTACAAAAATTTGCACATAGCCTCAGAATTGAATTCTAAACAACTTTTTCAAATAACTTTTTTGGATATCTTATCAACTAACCTCACTTTTTGGAAATTCATGGCATATTTAGTAAATTTACCGCCATACTAGTGATCACGTGACGTATGTCAACATAAATTTTGAGGTTCCTAGACATGTACAACCTATCCCCCCAAGAAAAATTTGGAATATTTTAATAATAAAAAAAAGTTCCATAAGTATGCCGGTCACTGTATATATTACTTATTAAATTTAATTCTTGCATTTAAATTAAAATTGTTGTGACACCTGAATCGCACATAAATTAGAATTCAATAATAAGACATTGGAAATATAAAACATTCATTATAAAAAAAAATTATGGCAATAAATCGAAAACAAAATGTATCAGATACATTTCAAGCACTCATTCCATCACAGGCTTCTATTTGATATTGTGCTCTCCTGTAATTTAATTTTTGCTATCCACATTTACTTAAATTATAACTATTTTCATGTTTGGACGATTTCAATGTCAAATGGTTTTGCATGGTAGCTGACTCATTCTCATCTATAATTTATAAACGACGTGTCTTTTACTTTCTGAAGATGGCCTTTGGCCGAAACATGTGATAGTATAAAAAAAGACGATCATCAAATATAAAATTTTCTGATTAGAAAGACTATTACATTTTTTCTTCCTATCCACAGTGGGACAAAATTACAAAAAGCTGGCCAAAATACCCTCAACCCAACATTGTAATATCACATTTTTAGGTACGTAGTTTATTAATTCAATGTTGTGGGAACCTTTATCTATCCCTAATACTGACCAATATTCTTACCCGTTTACACATACGGTCAATATAGATCCCATTTTTAACATTATCGGATCGAAGCGAATCTTTTAAGCGTACGTATACTAGTAAATGTTTGCTTTTGTTACAAATTTGGGATTTTAATCACAGTTTCAGTATGGATCCGGTTCTTTACGGTAAATAGTTCATAATTTTAGCTTACTTTCAATTATTACATTTTGTTGGGTATGTTTGAGTATTTTCTTCTTAGCGTACTCTCTATCCATTAAAATGAAAATAATACATACTTACAACACAGTTATAAAAATAGACCTAGTTAGACCCACCCTAATTTTTGTTTTAGAAGAGAGACAATATATTAAAGTATTTGTACACAAAAAATTGGCTGCGCATCGCTGCGCCTTTTTGAAATATTTGCAATTAAAGTCAGTTGCTAAAAAGTAACAAAAATAGCGATTATCACATTACACCTTTTTTTCAAATAATTCAATTGATTTTCGAGTTTTCCAGCACTTATGTATTAATATTATAGGGAGAATAATCTTAATATTCTTGAAATTATTTATTTTTGGGTGATTAATCAAGGAAATCTAAAAACAGCTAATTGAAGCAAATATTCATTTTTGTAAATTACAATTTATTTTTCACTGACATTTAGACTGTCATAGATATCGAAACTACTAAAGATTTTTGACAATTGAAAAAAAGACTATTGGCAGTCGAAATGTCATTTGAATTAACAAAAGTAAATACCAGTTCAAATTAGCTGTATTTAGGTTTCCTTTAAAATAATTTTACTTCTGGTTGTGATTAGACGGTGGTAATTATTGTAAATATGTATTATCGTGCTCTAAATTTTATTTTTATTTACATATTTCTATTAAAGACAAAAAGATGGAACTGACTAGGATGAGCATTTTTGAAATATGGCAAGAAAAACTAAATTTCAATTCAACTGTGAAATGTGAACACGTTGTCAACGTTATTTTCAACCAACTAGATATTCAGAACTTGTCAGAAATTATTACAAGAGATATGTGGCACGATATATATCGACCGTGTAACAAAATTACGGAAGGCTGGAGAGATTATTGTAGGAAAAAGGAGCGATTTATATCAAAAAATAGTGTCTGGCTAAACGAATGCATAAAACTGCCGCATAAAGTCTTGGCGAATAGATCGAAAGCAATAGGAACACCTGAAATTGCTTTTGACGAAAACAGCGAGAGAACAAAACGCAGAAAAAACTGCAGAACTTCGTGAAAAGTTTGATACTACCGAATTTGTTTATGCAACTCAAATGAGTTTGCGATCGTCTGCATATTAATTGTTTCTTAATTGCACACTTGTAGTTGGATAGTTTTTACGTCTGTCACTTTTGACATGCTGCTTTTTGTTATAGTTTTGACTTGGAACTTATAATTCGTAACCTCGAAACCCTCCAGATGCCAATTTTCATATAAGTCCAACATATTTGAATATAACGTATCCGCCATATTGGATTCGCCATTTTTTTTTTAAATTTGACAGCGGCTTCGTAATCAATCACCTCGAAAACCCTAATATACCAAGTTTTGTTAGAATCCTAATCCATTTTAGGTTTTGGCCAGCTTTTCGGTATTTTGTCCCACTGTGCTATCTTGTGAATAATAATTACTCAGACATCTGCAAAACGATATGAACTCATGAACTGATATTATTGCCAATAGTTTTCTTTTGAATACCTAGGAGGACGAATGCTAATGATGCTATAACTTTTTTTGAACAATGAAAATTGAAGTCATAATCTGTCGTCATTTTGTATATAGAGCGTGTAATGTCTAAAGTATCAGGAACGATCAGTGGAAGTATACATTTTCTTCTGCCTATCCCTTTTAAGGGTGTAATATTCCTACATCCAAACGCATATAACCTCAAAAATATAGACATTTAGCGACTGCTATAACTTTACGTTGCGATCACATGAGAATACAATAATAATTGTGGAACTTTTAATATGTTGTGCAATATCCTTAAACTTAATAAAACAATATAACACAATAAGTAATTGCGACCACCGACTACTTGATTTCCTTCTCTCATCTGACAAATGTTCTGTCTCTGTTGAGCGTGATGAATTTCCTTTTGTTCCCCTTGATCCGTACCATCCTCCTTTATCTATCTCTTTGAGCTTTTCCAAGGGTTTACTAAATTCCGCTTTTCCATCAAATTCCAACATCAGATATAATTTTCGTAAAGTAAATTTCTGTCAGTTGTACTCTGATATTTTGCATGCTGATTGATCATTCTTGGAAAATTCACATGATGCTCTTAATCAATTTTACAATCTTCTTTACAGTTTATTTGAAATTTCTGTCTCTAACTTTTACTCTTTTTCTCGCCAGTCACGATACTCACAATGGTTCACGTCTGCTATTATTTCATATTTGAAGTTGAAAGCCTTTTATAGACGTCGCTGCAAAGTTACACGTGATAGCTACTTCTACAATGAATTTAAGAGATTAAGATATACCTGTAAAATTAAAATATCTCTCGCTTACAAGGCCTACATGAATAGATTGGAGGACTCGATTATGTCTAATCCGAGTGAGATCTTTAGGTATATGCATAGTAGAAGGGGTACAAATCGAATTCCAAATAAATTATTTTATAATGGCGCTTAACTGACCATCCCTTAGCTTATAGTTGATGCTTTTGCAGATAAGTTTTCCTCGGTTTATCATGCTAGTTTACCGTTCATTGCTGACAACTGTCAATCTTTTCAAATACCGTTTCTATTGAATTCTGTTACAAAAGACGAGTTGCTTAAGAATATGTCCTCCTTTCCGGAGAATTTTAGTTCCGGCAATGACTTAATTCCCAACGTAATTGTTCATGACGCAAGATTTGCGTTAGTTAGGCCACTTGCTTATACAATAAATCTTTCCATCAAGACTTTTATTTTTCCTGATGAGCGGAAAAGAGCGAGAATTAGTCCAATTTACAAAAAAAAAAAAAGGTGAAAAGGATTTAGTGGATAACTATAGGCCGATCTTGATCGTTTCTAATTTTGCAAAGATATTTGAAAATGTTATTTTCTCATGCATTTATTATAACACCAAAATCGCTTATATCTTCTTATCAACATGGTTTTGTACGTGGTCGTTCAACTATTACGAACCAAATTTCTATATCTCAGTTATATGCGCCCAGTTGGATCTTCGGGGACAAGTCGATGTTATTTATACGGACTTAAGGAACGCATTTGATACTATTGATCATGGAATATTATTGCGCAAACTTTCTTCTTATGGATTCAGTCCAGCACTTCTCTGTCTGCTGCAGTCTTATCTCAGCTGCAGAGACAGTTTTATCCACTATAACGGTTTCGAGTCACGTAGTTCCTCACCTCTCTCTGGTGTACTCCAAGGATCTAACTTGGGTCAACTTTTATTTATCCTTTATACAGTGATAAATATTGCAACATATGGGAAATTCTTTTATTATTAAAATATACTAGAACTGTTTTGGGGGAATAGGTTGTGCATGTCTAGAAACCCCAAAATTTATTTTGACACATGTCACGTGACCACTAGTATGGCGGTAAATCTAAAAAATATGGCGCGAATCTCCAAAAAGTGAGGTTAGATGACATGATATCCAAAAATGTTATTCGAAAAAGTTGTTTAGAATTCAATTTTGAGGCTGTATGCAAACTTTTGTAAACATATTTAAAGAAAAATAAAAATCACAATTTTTCCAAATATTGTTTCATTGAATTACATATTTCCATTTTTTTCGCTTTTAGCAGCTCAACTGCAGTACTATTTCCAAATTTGATTGATACTCAAACGATTTAGTCAATTTTTGCATAATTGACATAGCGGAAACTGAAAAGTACGATTTCAGTGTACCAATTGTTGTTGCAAGGGACTGTATCCAGTAATAATAAATAAAATTTTACAAACATTTTTTCTCTAAACCGCTTAGCAAACATTACTTTTATTGAAAATTATCATATTTTTGTTTTGTTTTCTGCGTTAAAGTGAAATCGGTAGTTGAAAACTGATAACACTAAAACATCTAAGCCCTCACAATGTTATTGCACGCACCGAAGGTATTTATGTAGGTTTCGTAATTACAAAACTAAAATAATACAAACAAATAACCAGTATTTTTGGTTAATGATAGGAATACTTAATAAGCAAACACATTTAACAATAACTAATAGTAGTGAACAACTAGAACAAGAAATGAAACTCTAAAAATGCATACTTGTTAGACATACATATCGTTCAGTTTCTTATAAGTAAGGTAGGCTTTGAAATTAGAAACAACAAAATAATGTAGTAAACTATTTTTTTCCAGCAGGGAGTGTGTGTCCACTTTCCTCCCTCATTTGAGGGAAGAAAGTTGTACTTTACCTCCCTAGAGCGGAAAGTTGTCCTTTACCTCCCTAGGGAGGAAAAACAAGTGAGGTTGACATGAAACTGTACATCTTCTAATATGTGACATTATTGATAGATGACATTAGTACATTCGGCCCAGTCTGAGCCCATTTATGAGATAATTGCTAAATTATTAGGTATTAAATCTCAATTAAACTATTATTAAACACTTTTAAAACGACGCTAACTTGACAGTTCTCAAAAAATATATTATATAGATTAAGGCTGCTATCTATCATGTCACTCACAGGTATGTCTTTATTATTTTTAGACATTAATTAATTAATTAAGACAAAATAATAAAGACATACCTGTGAGTTAGCTAAAATTGGACTGACTGGGAAAAAATAGTATTCAAACCATGTGAGGAAAGTTCTATTACAGGCCTTGGACAATTACAATAGAGCACTTTCCTCTCTTGGTTTGAAATACATTATTAATTTTTTGGCAAATAAGCAATTACTATCATTTTTATTTTATCTACTGTTTATTTTCATTATTCTTTAATTTCAAAATCTACTTCAAAACCTTCGGTGCATGCATGCAGTATTATCAGTTTTTGACTAAACGATTTCCACTTTAATGCCAAAAACAAACAAGAAATATAATAATTTTCAATAAAAGTAATATCTGCTAAGTGGTTTATAGAGAAAATGTTTGTAAAATTTTATTTATTATTACTAGATACAGTCCCTTGCAACAACAATTGTCACACTGAAAACGTACTTTTCAGTTTTCGTTATGTTAATTATGCAAAAATTGACAAAATTGTTTGAGTATCAACCAAATTTGGAATTAGTACTGCAGTTGAGCTGCTAAAAGCGAAAAAAATGGAAATATGTAATTCAATGAAACAATATTTGGAAAAATTGTGATTTTTATTTTTTTAAAAATATGTTTACAAAAATTTGTGTACAGCCTCAGAATTGAATTCTAAGCAACTTTTTCAAATAATCATATCATCTAACCTCACTTTTTGCAGATTCTTGGCATATTTTTTAAATTTACTGCCATATCAGTGGTCACGTGACGTGTGTCAAAATGAATTTTGGGGTTTCTAGACATGCACAACCTATCCCCCAAAAAAAGGTTTAGGATATTTTAACAATAAAAAAATTTCAATATTTATGCCGGTCACTATATAAATGATTTGCTGTTCTCACTATCATGTTCTGTTCTTGCTTATGCAGATGATTCAAAGATTTATTCTAGCATCAAAACTTGGGATGATGTTACACGCTCGCAACATAATTTAGATTATATCACTGAATGGTGTTCGTCCTCAAAATTGAAGATAAACATTAATAAATGCTTTTATGTGTCATACACCCGTAAGGCTGACTGTAAAAAGAAAATCGTATTAAAATACAGGTTGTTCTATTAAAAAAAAAAGAGTTTTCTGCATTTGAAAATATGTCGCTTTGTTTCTCAGTTTTGAACACCGTGTAGGTTAGAATGTGAAGTGTGTCTACCGCTTCATATTTATATTCATAACATAGCGAACTTGGAGTCTCTACTTGTAGTATTAAACGAGATATTAATTTCTCAATGTTGCAATGATTAAAAAATTAGATCATTCTATTTAAAATAACAAAGTTGGCGTCCATTTCCGGTCAACCGGAAGTGATATTTTGGGTAAAGTATTCCACGTTTATAGTTCCAATCGAATAAATAATGATGCCAAAATCTCAAATATAAGTAAATAATAGAACATAATAAACTTTTAATGAACCACTTACATGGAATACCTTGTATATAGAGTCTCTCATTAAGGTGCATCCACACGCTCGGGGTTCGCCGAACTCCGAGCACTAGTTTGGCGATCTCCTAGTCGTGTGGACGGGCAGTTCGGGGTTCGGCGAACTAGTCGGCAAACTGTTTGCCTATTCCCGATCTGCATTGGAAAATGGCGCACGAATGTTCGGCTAGACGGAGTTCGTGCACCCGTCCACACATTCGGGAAGGTATTTAGAGTGAGAGGGAAAGCTGTTGACAGTTGTCTAGTGAGCTCGTCTCTTACTAGTCCTACTATTATACCTACAGTTTTTTATAACTGTTACATATGACAGCGGGTAACAGATACAAATTTATTTATTGAAACTACTATGTCGTATGCTGAAAATGACAGATTTGCCAAAGATAAACAATTCAAAGTGTTTTTTTTTGACATTGATAGGAGTGCAATTTTAGTATTCATTATTACATTAAATTGATGCATTTTAAGTCAATTAAAGGTCTAAATTTTATAAAAATTAATCTTTAAAACTTAATGTGTAGATAAAGTAATTAAATAATTGTAATGTTAGCCTAAATATAAAAAGCTTACCACTCTTTTCATAATTCATCAAATTTCTTGAATTTTATTAAAGAGGGTCGAGAAGTATATTGTTATGTGACGATCTGGTTTAAATGCGTATATGATTTTTTGTTTATAATGGGGCAAACAAATTAAAAAATTAGATGATATTTATTAATATATAATCATTTAAAAGAAACCACCCTCATTCCTCACGGCCCTCAATTTGATACGATAAAGAATCCATACATCCACAGTGCAAACATATTCGCCTCATTGTAAATATTACTCATACAGGTGTATGATGCTCGTAGATAATTGGATAAAAAATGGCGAAGAAATTTGAGCAAAAATATTTCTTTGACCTATAATTCTTACGATGAATGTTTCAATGATAACAATCACATTGGTCATCAACAATTATAGAAGGTCAATAAAACTACTTTTTTTGTTCGAGTTTGTTCGCCATTGTATACGCAAAATGAATGTATGGGTATTCATCATCGTAAACTTGGAAAATAACAGAAATTAAATAATAGCGTAAGTTGTCAATATTTATAACCTAAAGATGAATTACTGGTATCCGTGATTCATATTTAGTTTCTGTCACGCTCAACAAAAATGACAGAACTTCAAATATTTATGATGAGTTTCAGTTATGCAGTGACAGCAATGGTTCATAACCAGTCATAATTTCTGTACCAACACCAACCTAATTCATGCAATCACTCAATGCTACCACACTAAACTCTCATACCGAACGTTCGGCGTTTTCCCGTATCTGCTCGGAGTTCGGCGAACTCCGAGCGTGTGGACGGTCGCGTCCACACGATTCGGTAGTTGCCGAACATTCGGAGTTCGGCGAACTCCGAGCGTGTGGATGCACCTTTAGAATGACAAAGTATTTCAATAACCAATTTTTGAAATTGGATTAAATAAACACCCTGTACATAAATTGGCTATACCAACCGAAGTAGCTATATAAGGGGTACGTCCGCCATTGGAACTTTTTTTTTATCTCTCATTGTTTAATAGTTATTTCAGAGAAACTAAATTTGGGTCAAATCCTAAATTGAAATTAAACTCCCTAAAACATGGCGTCTACAAACTGGCAAAATTTAATTATATTCTGCAATTTACATTCCGCGACCTTCACTTATTAGAACACCGCAGTAAAAACGTAATCCACCTATATACAATGGTTATTTAATTTCATTTATTTATTTCCTATTATACAATCACGTAATGTCAATCACATTCCGAAAACAAAAAAAAATGTTCGTCACGTGAACTCTTAATTTTATTGTACTTCTGATGTATGTAAATCATTTTATTGTACGTAAATCCTATGTCTAATGGGGTGAACAATAAGATACGAAAATAAGGAGAGGATAACAATGGTCGTTTATGCAGCATTATTTTATTACGTGGTTATATTTATTTCCGTTATTTCTATTTATGGTAATAGTTTCCAATTTATTGCATAACTGTATCGAATACGGTAGCAACTAGCAACATATTTCTTTAAAAAACATGACCGGTGTGAACTTGGCAAGCAACTTTATTAAAAAAAAAAATAAACGTAGTACGGTTCGATTGTACTTCGTTTGTTCCCGTTTGTACCACCTTCAGTTTCGTTTGTACCTCAAAGGTTAAAAAAATAGAAAGGGTTAAAAAAAAAATTAGCAAGCAAGTACAAGATATTCAAAAACGGACAACGCCATTCGAAAGAGCATTGTTTGTACCCGTTTGTACCTCTTTTTACATCGTTTGTACTTCAACCAAACCGGAAATAGTGACAATTCAAAAATGGTCAAAGGAGAGAAATTTGGGTATTTTTAGATATCAAAAAACGGCCAAGGCTATTCGAAAGAGCATCGTTTGTACCCGTTTGTACTTCTTACCATCGTTTGTACTTCAACCAACCGGAAATAGTGACAATTCAAATATGTCAAAGAGAGAAATTGGGTATTTTTTAAATATCAAAAAACGCCAAGCTATTCGAAAGAGCATCGTTTGTACCCTTTGTACTTCTTTTACCATCGTTTGTACTTCAACCAAACCGGAACCATTTGAAGATATGAGAGAGAAATTTCGCTAATCTTTGAGATATCGCCAAAACGGCAATGTCATTCGATCAATGCGTTGAATATGCCGCTACACGACTCAATTGAATATCTTTCTTTATAATCTCCCTAGCACAGGTCTATAATAATTAGATAATAAGAAAAGTATAATTGTGTGTTAAATGCATACATTACAACCGGTATCTGCAACCAAAGATATAGAAATATGTAATAAGAGATGGTTTAAAAAACAACATACATATTTAAGAATATACTTAAAGGTCTCACAAAGTAAAAATTAAATACATAGTTAATAAATAAATAGTGGTCATATACTAGGTTGTCTGACCTAATTTGGCAAAATGCAGAATATCTGTATTATATGTTTTCTAAAATAGGGATGGAACGTTGGTCAATTAAGACAAAAATGTAACATAAACATTGAAAAAAACTACTTACGGTTTCGCTGAAGTACAAACGATTTTAAAAAAGGTGCAAACAGTTGCAACGTATTCTATAGAATAGCGTGAGTCACTTTGCGATATCTCAAAAATTAGCAACATTTCTCTCCGAACATATTTTCGTATATCTCTACTCCGGTTCCCTTTGAGTACGAACGATTTAAAAGGAGTACGAACCAGTACAATCGATGCTCTTTCGAAAAGCCTCGGCTGTTTTTTATAACTCAAAAAATAGCCAAATTCTCTCTTTGACAAATTTTGAATTGTCACTACTTCCGGTTTGGTTGAAGTACAAACGATGTAAAAAAGTGGTACAAACGGGTACAAACGATGCTCTTTCGAATAGCCTTGGCCGTTTCTTAATATCTTAAAAAATACCCAAATTTCTCTCTTTGACAATATTTTGAATTTCACTACTTCCGGTTTGGTTGAAGTACAAACGATGTAAAAAAGAGTACAAACGGGTACAAACGATGCTCTTTCGAATAGGCTTGGCCGTTTTTGATATCTTAAAAATACCCAAATTTCTCTCTTTACATATTTGAATTGTCACTACTTCCGGTTTGGTTGAAGTACAAACGATGTAAAAAGAGGTACAAACGGGTACAAACGATGCTCTTTGAATAGCGTTGGCCGTTTTCCGATATCTCAAAAATGAGCGAAATTCTCTCGCAACTTACTTATTTTCAAATGTTTCTACTTCCGGTTGGTGGAAGTACAAACGATTTAAATGGAGTACAAACGGTTACAAACAATGCTCTTTCGAATGGCGTTGTCTGTTTTTGAATAGCTTACTGCTTGCTAATTTTTTTTTAACCCTTTCTATTTTTTACCTTGAGGTACAAACGAACTGAAGTGGTACAAACGGTACAAACGAAGTACAATCGAACCGTACTACGTTTATTTTTTTTTAATATAGTTGCTTGCCAAGTTCACACCGGTAAAAACATGGCAAGAGATACATTTTTGAGAAGGTATTGAAATACAACATTTAGAAAAAAAAAAACTTTACCGTGATTAGGTATCTGATATAGGTTTTTGATAATTTATGTAAATACAAATATGCGGCGCGCGTAATCGGTATCTATTAACAATACCTCATTTATTTATGTAATCTTTCAGATACACTTAATTGTGCTGGAAATTAACTTACGCGACCTATCTTTTACTAACAATAAGAAGGATAGCACAATTAACGGTTTGTGTAAGCTTCTTTAGTTATTTTTTGTTTAGACTGCATTTTTCTAAAGTACTTCCAATGTGCAAAATCTCAATAGTCTATTTAATTAGAATTTCTGTATGGCCGCATTGAAACCAAGAGAAAGGTAAGCGTAAATTAAAAATCTTTATTCATGTTATCTTACTTTTTAAAAAAAAAAAACATGGACGGGTGTAACCAGAAGAAGGCAACTCGGCCAGAAAGTCCTATTGTGCCTCCATGTCAATTTTAGCTCTCTCAGTCAGGTTGCACCCTATCAAAAAAGTTCGCAATTTGGCTGAGAGTTAACTTACCGACTGTGGGTTTGTCCAACCGATTGACCCCAAGGTACCTACGTTTCCGATGACAAGAAGGTGAGCAGGAGTTTCCTCCGCCCAGTTAAGATTCCTGTGAGTAATTTCAATATGTCCCTGCTCACAAAGACTGCCTTACGGAGTCTTTCCTCATTCGGTTGAAGCTCTAGAGATTTACAGTGTATTGCGTCGGCGAGTCCATTCCAAAAGGAGCAGTGCCTAGCAGCAAGTTGGGATCTGACAAACGTTTTGATGCTACCATATGAGCTACCACACCTCGGTTCTCGCTGGTGTCCCTTGCTAAGGTTTCAGCTATTTCATTGGCTCTGATCCCAGGGTGACCTTGCACCCATCACAATGTCTTTTTTTAAATGTTCCGCCATGTTGTCCTATTTAGTAGTATCAGCTTCAGAAATTGTGCAAAAATAAAAAAAAAGTGATGTCCTTCTTCACTAAATTTATTTATAAAACAACACTATTAAAAATTATTACTTTAATAATTAAAACACCAATTAAACCTAAGAATTAAAAAAAAGGACAATTTTTCATTTTTGTTCACACTTCCTATGACATATAGACCACGAAGATGGCTTAAAGAACCGAAACATGTAGTCTAGATATTTTTATAAATAAATTCAAGGAAGAAGGGGATCACTTCATTTTTAATTTGCACAATTCCTAAAAAACTTTGGATTAGGAAATAGTTGGCTTAGGGTGTTGCATTTGTAATTCATCTATTTTAAAGACAGTAATTTTGCTTCAAATAAAATAAATTCCTAAAAGGGAAAAACACTCTACAACCGAACTGTATCTATTTTCTTTAGAAAGGACAGTTAATTATAACATTTAAACAAACGACTTCTCACAGCCAGCTTGGGTAGTCTAGGTGATAAAGTGGTGCTATGTTACTAGTGTTGAGACATTCACGTTCGCGAACGCGTTCATCCAATGAGGCGTCTGACGAACGTGAATCGTCGAACGGAAGACAGCGGCGTGATCATTAAATGAAATTTACAAATCATAATGCCATGTTTCAGTTATAGGTGCATGATATATATTATAGTGGTCCTATAATGGATTATAGGTTGGCAGTTAAAGGGAGTTAAAATTCTTATTTAACTCTGAATCAAGCTTTCGGCAATTGTAATTATTGTCTTTCTCAGGCTAACATTTATGAAAACTCCTATTAATCGTAAAATTCATATGAGCAAAATTACAAAAAAAAAATATGTAGAGTTTCGTAAATTTACAAATTTAGGATTTACAATTTCAGGAATTATCAGAAACTGAAATTGTTGCGCACGTATTTAATAGGCTTGGTAGTATGGAAAAGCGTGATTTAAATATTAAATATAGTTTATCAAGAAAAAGGAAGAAGGTGAATTTTAGTGAATTGAGATAATGAAATTTGGGGAAAAATACGCTTAGATTCTGTTGCAAAACTCAAATAAAATCTTTAAGTTGTATTTGATTACATTACAAGTATTGCAAAAATGTTATTAAAATAAATAGTATAGTTAATAATGACTATATAACTGAAAGCTAAATATTATATGGGGTTCTCAATTCGTTCATGGCCATTAACTGAATTTTTAATGTTCTTTGTTTAAATTAATCGTTCGAATTAATATTAGTATTGCTTTAACCCTAAACCTACCAAGGTGTGCTTTTGAGGCACAATTGATTTTGAAATTGCTGGAACTTTGTAAGTTAACTGCCCACAGACTGGAGGATTTTTGTATTCTCAAAATAAACTATTTAACACAGAATGACATAAAAATTTTTAAAAATATTTTCCTATTTTACTAAAAAAATTAAACATAATTTACCGACACGTCCTACCAAGGTGTGTCTTGAGGCACATACTGTTATTATACTATAAAATGCATTGCTACGTTTATTTAAACTAGGTATGTGGGTAAATCCCCCGTAATAAGATATGCTTTATATTTCGGGACTTTCCCCTTGTATGTAAGAACTTCCAGTTGCATATGAAGGGGAATTCCCTAAATGCGTTTTGCTAAAACAGTCAGCTTACAAACTGCATTGCTATCAGTGTATTTGTGACTTTCCTAACGAACGCATTGGCCGTTTTAGGTGTCTATTGGTTATTTTATTCTTTACCTAGTGGAAAGTATAGTATAGACCAGGTAAGCAAAAAAGTTTTGATTGACCCAGTAAATATAGATTTGCTGTTTTATGCTTATTTGGTTTTGAAATTTAGCAGGAAGTATGACCGATTGGTTGACTGACCGACGCCGGCCACTAACTGAAAAGGAGTTGCTCGATGCATTGTACGAAAGTGATGAGGATTTGGAAGGAATGTAAATGATGGTTGAAGATGAAGAAGAGCGAAATGACGAAACCTCTTCTAGTGAAGGGATTATCAAGAAACTGGCGATGAAGAAAGCGATGAACAAGAAGGAAGTGACGATAGTGATGCTAATGATGAACCGCCCGGCCATTCGCAAACTTTTATTGGAAAGATGGTACCGAGTGGAATGCCACGCCGATTGCCAAGGGAAAAACACGTGGACACAACATAATTACAACAGCTTTGAACAAAGTGAAACTTCCACCTGGAGTGCATGTTGATACTCCTTGTGACGCATTCATTTGTTTTTTGATGATACGGTTATTGGTATTGTGGTTACTTTCACTAATAAGGAGGCTGTTCGTATTCTTGGCGATTTGTGGAAACCAGTTGACGACGTTGAAATCCGTGCTTTCTTGGGCTTTTGATTACTGCTGAAGAAATAAACAAGAATGGTGGACTATAATGAGCTATGAAATCCTTGTTTATCGAGCGTGTATGTCACGAAATAGTTTACTCAATTACTAAGATTTATTCTTTGTGACAAGTTGGCACCAATTAGAACCTGTGGGACCGTGTTAATACAAACTTGCTGAAATATTATCTTCCTGCAGTAATCTAACCATCGATGAACAACTGGTGCCTTTAGAGGTCGTGTATCTTTCCGACAGTACCTGCCAAGCAAGCTAGTAAGTACGGTATGAAAATTTGGTGGATATGCGATAGTGAACTAGTTATCGTTACGTGGTATACCGTACTTAGGAAAAGAAGTATCAACAGAGCAGAAAACTTAGCGCAAAAGGTGGTTGAAGACCTTTGTGAACCTTTTCTGAGAACTAAAAGAATATTACGTTCGACAACTTTTTCACCAGCTACGAGCTTGCATCCAGTTTGCTTACCAAAACGCCTAACTTGTGTAGAACGCTCAGAAAAATAAGCGCTGCATACCACCAAATTTTTTACCTCACAGGCGACGGATATTGAAAGCAACTTGTTTGGTACCTAAGAAAAATCGCTGTGTCATATTATTATCTACAATGCACAACGACTCCACCATTGATGAGGAAAATAAAAATAAATCTGAAATCAATAAGTACTACAATTCCACGAAAGGAGGGGTGGATACACTTGATCAGATGGTACATACATATTCAGTGAAACGAAAACTAATAGTTGGCCTTTGTCTATTTTTCAATATAATTGATGTGTGTGGAGTAGCTTCATTTGTCATTTGGAGAAATATCCATCCTGACTGGCATATTTCCAAAAAACGAAGACTTTCGCAAAAATTTTCTTACGAGAAATTACAACAGAATTAGTACTGGGCAAATTAGGACGTCGTAGTTTGAGTGGCTGCATAAAAGTCATACTTCATTGATACAAACTACGTTGAATCAAGTACCAACCACAGGGGGTCTTCGGCTCGAGAAGTAAGAAAACGAAAACGGTGCTATATTTGCCCATCAAAGAAAAGCAGAATGTCAACACAGTTATGTGATAAGTGTAAGCAAACGATTTGTGGTGAACATTCAGAGAAAATACTCACAAATTGCAAACTACATAAATAACTTTCAAATATTTTACTATCTTGTACTATTTTTAAATTATAATCTTCTGACACACAATATTCTTTCTATATGTTTATCTTACTGATACCTACTACATGAAATAAATAATGCATATTTTGCTATTATTTACATCAACAATGTGTACAAATAGAAGTGTGCCTGTGAGGTACACCTTGGTAGGACACGTTACGATAAAACGTTGGTAGGACTAGGGTTAAAATTATTTCCTATTATTGTGGGTTCTACATGGTCAAAATCAAACGAATGGTTTTCTTCAATTACGTGTTTCTCAAGTCTTCAGTTGTGTTTGTTTTTGTTTTGGTGCACGGCCTTTCAATCTTGTATATGATAAATTTAATTATTGCGATTTTGGTATGCTGGAAACGTAATTTTTTTCGGGGAAATCTAGCGCATTAACCTATAGTATAGGGTAATGCGTTATATTTAATTTGTGAATTTACTATTCCTTGCGAGGGACTACGGGATTTATTTTAATACTTGTAATAATTTATTTTTTGTTTGACAATTGTGTTTATAATTTTACTTGGGTATAATACTTGCTGTATTCTGCACGATGTACTTTGGGATTTGTTATTTTGATGGCTACGAATAAAATGATTATAAGCCTACAAATAGGTTGATTTAAAAATTAAATATCTATTGAAGTTTGCATATAAGTTGGTTAAAATTTCAGGTTAATTCAAATTAATGTCAAATTTAAAAGTTCGTTTGTGCATTTTCTCTTCCTGCTGTAAATTGTTTTTACATAAATAAAATTGTAAATTACTCTAAACGAACTTAAAAAAAAAAATTAAAAAGAACATTAACATATTTCTGTGTATTGCAAAGTATTTGTGTTTTCTTTTTGGAGAACAGAGTTACTAAACTTTGTTTTCTGAAAAATATTGAAATACATAAATAAATTCATAAATAATGGACATTTATATAAACAAGTATAAAGACAAACACGAAATAAATGGCTAAATCATAAAGTTAAAAGTTATTAATATTAAATTGTAGGTTTTTTGTGTATTAATCTTTTTTTTTTTTTATATTATAAGACAAAAATAAACTACTATATGTTTTTTTGTAAATAAATAAGCAAAGAGCTACAATAACAGCAGAATATAAAACGAAATTATATTAATTGTAAGTCCTACATTGTTCGCAGAGTAAATTATATCCACAAGAGTTCATAAATTAGTATTAAAAACAAGGATCTCTTGCCACGTTGTTGCCGGATAGCTGGTTATTAGACAATATCTATTAGCCACAAAAATTTATTTATATTTTTCGTTCTTTTCTTCAGAAAAATATAAAAAAGACACTGTTTGAGTATTTCTATCACGTCCTACTAATAGAAGTCACACATAACTAAAACTACAACAACAAAGCCGCACCCTAGTAGCAGACTGACATCACAAAAACGTCGATATTTAGTCACTGATTACGTCAATTGTCTCAATATTATGACGTATTTAAAGACATAGTATCACACGACTATCGACGTCATTTACGGACGTCGTATGAACGTCATTTACGGATGGTCGTATCAAGATTCTTTGTAGCAATAGCTGCACAGTACAATACCGCAGTACTGAGTCTTTTGATGAAGACATGGAATTTCGTGATGCAAACTTCTTTCACACCTTTAGTCACAAAATGTTGCTAATTGGACACATATCAGGGCGGGACAACTTAGTTTCAAAGCAACAAAAATAATATATGTAATAAATGACTATTATCATTTATTACATATATTTACAATCATTCGTATTATTTATGAAAACAGTGGAAAAGTGTGGTTTACTTAAAATATTCTATAAGATATTGCAAGTAAGCAATATAATACTAATAAAAGGAAACTGTCACAATAAAGTCTTACTTCAATTATATTAAAATGAATGCAAGAAGAGATGACGTATCATTTTGAAACATGCTATAGAGAGTGTTTCGAATACCTGCTTAACGGTAGAACTTTGACATATTTCTGCCGTTTTATGAAATAAGTGTTAATATTTCAAAAACCATCAGAAATAGGTACGTTAAACTTCATACTAATCGATGTAGAATTTTGCCTGCATTCAATGCTGCACTGAAAAATACGATGTCCATTTAAAGAAAAAGTTTTTTTTACTTTAAAGATACGTATTGACATCGGTTTGCTGAACACCCTGTATAGGATTTTGCAGTTGCTGCTGTCGCAGTCAATACCTATGACCGTGTACTTGTGTCCACGTCAGTAGAAATCTTAATGTTTAATAGTCTATGAGATATTTAATTTTATTGGAAATAGTGCAAACGTCAAAATTTTGACAAAACTACAAATAAGTATCTCAAACGATTAGCTTTAGGAATAGAAACATTAATATAAACTTATCAAAACAACGATCGAGCAATATATTGAACCATAAAAATCGCACCATTCCATTTAAAATAATAAAGTTGATATCGACACCCTGTTATACAAAAGTGCTATAAGACTGAAAATATTTCTTTAAATAGACCACAAGCGATCCTGACTATTCTGCAAGTTTTAAAATGAAATTCCTACCTAGAGTTCAAAAATGATCCAGTTCGCTGGGACAACCTGTATAAGGTGCTAACAAAGTGTTTATTGTCGCCATTGCCTTACATGTTGTAATTTGAAAAATAAATTAAGTCGAAAATATCGATTCAGACGACATAGAATAGTTTACGAAGTCCACGCCAATGCACTTTCTAAACCTCACAGAAGACAATTTCAAGTTCAAGTGTAGGAGAAATTGTAGAGAATGTAGCAGCAAGTTCCGTTGCCTTGCGTTGACCACCAGTTTAAGATACGGCGAAACGGTAAGTGATTTAAGTGGGTTTGTGGAATGGCGAAGGTCGACGTGCCACTTATCGATCGCATAGAAAGTCTTCCAAACTTTGCGAGAGTTCCGTTTTTAAGATAGCTCTCCACATTGTGTGCAGTAATAATGGTACTTGCTTTCTTGCGGTCGCATAGACGATTTTATAGGTTTATCGCCCTATTATGCTCTTTAACTGAAGAGGATGAAATTAAACAATAGTACAACAGTATCGTTATTGGAATAATTACAAATGAACAGGATGTATGCTTAGGTATTTGAACAATCCGCATTAATTTGCAATGAGACAAATTGTTGCAAAGATATATAAAAAGTTATTTCTTTTCATAAACTTCTTTTTATCCTAAAAGTAAGTTTGCCTATCGGTTCCCTGAAAAATTATTAAAGTTAAATATTCTTTGATATAAAGATGGTCTAATATAAAACTTTAGTAAAACACATACTAACATAGTTAGTAGATAGTGTATGGTCATAAGATGAATGATGTTTTACCTGTTTACTTATCTTTTTTCAATTCCATGTACAACAATTCGATAATTTCCGAATTCTCGACAAGCTTTCGTTTAAAACACCGTAGTTTGCATATGCATTTGTTTTATATATTCATGTTTTACATACCATACACACATACTTAGCTTGATACAACAGTAAAATTAGCACCAATATAATTATATGCAGGTATCGCTATAACCCTGACCATTTGCTTAATTTTTAGCCACGATAACTTGATTTTTAAATAGCACCCATGTCTTTGTTTATGTTAAACCACTCTTATACAAACCCTTTAATTTATATTAACCATTATTATCGTAAATACAATCCTCATGCAGAATTTTGTAGATAATTAATGATTTTAAATAAATCTAACGAATTTTCCATTAATTTTCATATTGTGTTAGTTTATAAACTTTATATAATTGAATAATGCCTCGAATTAGTAAATATGTGTTATATACAATAATAAAATATAAACTAATACAATTTTTGGAGAAAAGAGTGAGTATTTAATGATGATTAGCAGAAATAATATAATAAATATGTACTTATTTCTAATAGGAAAAGCATGACAATTATTTCACCAGTATAATAGTTAAAGTCAAATCTGTCAATAAATAATTTGTAAGAATACCTTGTTCATCTTACATGTCAATGATTGTTTGTTATTTTCTTGTTTATTTCATTATATATTTACTTAATTATTTAAATAGTGTGTATTTTATTCATAAACCATTAAACTAAGATTTAATGTTTGTCTTTTATTTATAATAGAAAACAAATGAACATTGAGCCACAAAAAGAATACATCCTTAATTAAAAGTATTTACACGTAGTAATCATTTTTAATTATCACAATTTATAACAGATGTTCAAAAATATATTCTCTTTCTGTTAAGCATATTTCTATCATTTTTGCAAATTTCAACAATTCTAAGAAATGGATGGAAATGTCTCCCTCATTCTATTCTCCTATTTTCCTATGTGGATGACTCTTTCTTGAATATAAGTTTCTTTCAAAAGAAAGAAATCATATAAAAGATATCAAATGAAGCAAATAATTTTGTTGATGGCTTTGAGTTTTAATTACTATTAACTATTATTAATTAAATATTTTTTATATTTTTTAATATTTATTAATTTTTTTGGTAGGTTATGGTAAACAATTACTACAGCCTACCAAACATGGGTGGTATAGTTTCTGTTAATCATAGACGAATGACACTAAATTTCTTCTTATTTTCAAAAAAAACGTATTATTTGTTTTGTATTTTTTGATCTGATACTGATTCCTAATTTGCTGCTATATGCTTAGTTATATCGCATTTATATATTACGCTGACTTGAAAATTAATGGAAAATTCATTGGATTTATTTCAAAATAATTATCAACAATATCCGCAATGAGGCGTCACAAATGTTTAGTATGAGTTGAAAGAGCTTTGCCTAAGGGTTAATTTAGCATAAGCATAGATATAAGCTGCTATTTAAAAAAAAAAGTTACTTTGGATTGAAATTAAGCAAATGTTCAGGATTATAGCGGACAGTTGTATACAGGGTGTATCAAATAAAAAAGTAATAAAAAAGTAAAATTTAGAGCCAAAAATTCTTTAGTCCGGTCCTGATGGAAGGAAACGTCATGTTAAGCACCCGCCAAACGTGGTATTATGTATAAATACATTTCACTCATTTAGTATTATTCTTAATGGTATGCCGTAAGTTCATTTAAGGTCACTGAACAAATAAAAGCCCTTGTAAAAATAGCAAAACTGAGGCATTTTAAATTTCTTCTTTTTATAAAATGAACATTCCTTTTTTGTTAAGAGCATTCTACATAAGTCTACAAAGTATTTATTTTTGATATCCTGATAAGACGTTCGAGTTTCACCGGATATGCGACTTCAGTAATTACAAAAAACGTAAATATTTTTCTTTTGCTTTGTCGAATCGGGAGTTAGTTGTTAATAAACGGTACCACATGAATCTGAGTTATTTCTTTTGGATTTATTTGATCATGTAACGCAAAATGAATTGAATAGAATTACACAGAAATAAATGTAGATACAGAAAATTTGCAAACACGCCTTTTTACTATGATATCACGCGAAAATGAATCTGTACATTCCCGCGCTTTTGCCGATGCATCAAGCTTCGATTTTCTTTATATGAAATCATGATGATCCCGAAAAGGATGGTTTTTTTTCGAGACGGGAAGAATTTAAATAAAATGTTTGAATTGGCTTGCACTCCAAGCGGCGATCCACACAAAACTAACAGCGGTAATGGCTGAATGATAGTGGTATGTGGGGGTATACTCGGGACAGCATTTAGGTTGGGCACAAGTGCGGCTCTAGCCCATGGCATTTATAAAATATTTTTTTTCTCGTTAATGCTTACAGATGCATTAAGACTTTTTGATTGTATATGATTACAGCTGCTACATATTATTATATTTACCCCTATATCTGATACATCCTGTATAATTATATCGTAAGTATGTAGGTATGATATTTAAAATGTTAATATCTAAAACAAATGCATACTATGCCACTTTAACCGAAAGCTTTCAGCAGGACCTATTTTTACAACACCGTTGTTATTACAAATACGTATATAGTTGCTTATATAAAATCTTGTCATTTTTCTTCGTAGAATTTAAAAGTGGAATAATATATAGGCTGTTCCATTTAAAATAACTGAGTAAGTATGCGTTTTCTTACTTTTGGAACAGTCGGTATAGTCAAAAATACTTTTGGGTTCTGCAGCATTGAATTTTGTAAAACTTCTGTATAAAGTACTTTTTCCTAAAATCAAACCTAGAGCTGTAATCAAAGACCAAGGCTTGGATGGGACCACAATGCATGATAGCGATAAAGCTGTTCATGATGCACAGAAAACGCAAATACTTGTTAATTACGATAGAACAAAATCAGCGGTAAGCGCAATGGATAACCTTCATCAAACATACACTGTGAATAGAAATACAAAAATACGGCTGGTTTTAAACTATGCTAGATATTACTGCATCGAACGTTTACATTAATGGGATCGTCAAAACGATGAATGGAAAAACTGAATGCAAACGACGGCAATGTTTGAAAAAGCTAAGAAAAGAATCAGCTACTCCTTTTTTTTGTTGTGGAAGCCCTCTGACATGGAGTCTTCAGATACACCGCAGCCTCTTGCCTTTTTGTATTTGGTCTTCCATTTCTTTTACCCATTGAATGATACCAGCCATTCCAGGGTCCTAGTACTTTGCACTAATATGTACATGTCTCTGGCTGACTGGTCGAAGCAATCCTCTGAATTCATTTTTAGCTTACCAAAAATTACCTGTCTTCTTGCGTCCAGAGCCTCGCATTCACATAGAATGTGGTAAGCGTTCTCTGTCCTTTCAGTGTACAGTGTCCTGTTCGGAGACCTATTACCATGCGAAGATGATTCCTATTGAGCTGCAGTAATTCTTCAGCCTTCTTTTCTTATGGTCCCTTAATAAAGGTCTTACCATGAGTCTATCTGGTTCTATTATTCCAGTGTCCTTTTTGTTTCTTTTTGACCCAACTTCTTACCTGCTCTCATGCCGTGTTTTTTAGACACTCCTAGAACAGGTTCTTGGCGTATGAAGCAGTAAATCATTTCTTGCAATCATCAGCTTTTTCGTTCCTTCGATTGCCGAATGTCCGGGCACCCACAGCAAAGTGACTTTATTGCGGTCTGCAAGGCTATTCAGTTCTTGAATACATTCCCAAACTAGTCTTGATTGTATCTTTGGGATTCACTAGTGCCCTTAGTATCGCCTGGCTATTGGTAGCGATTTAAATCGCTTAGTTTCATAAGCCTTCTGATTGATTTCAGTTGACAATGCCATATTGCGTATGCATCTGCATTATCGCCAAATGGAGAGGAGAAAGTCTAGGAGCCATTCCCATTGCTAATGTAGGAGTAGTCCTCATAGATCCTGTTATCCTAAACACGAAAGCCTCTGTATCAGCTAAGTTTAGTTATAGCAGCTTGCTGCTGCACCTTTGTCCATCAATCAGAGATGCATAAGTGATGTATGTCAGTATATCATATTAGGTCTTAACCTTCATGTTTTTCCATGAGCACTTCCAACCAACGCAAGTGTTGTCCTGCCCTGGTTATAATCCGTTGAAGCTGTTGGTTCCAAGTAAGCTTGGAGTCTAGGATAAATAAAGATACTTCACTTCCTCTGACAGCTTTATTTCTTCATTTCAAAGCTTTAGGTGTCCAAGGCCATCTAAATTCTCTCTTTTGTGAATGCAATTGTGGTCGTTTTGAAGGACGATTTTTATGGTTGGAATGAGTTAATTTACATTTTACTTTCTTCACATTTACGTACCTGCCGTACTCCCTGGATGCCTGCCTCGCAGGTTCCAGGTCTGCTTTATTGCAGTCTTGCAATGATGAATGGGTAATCCTAGAGCCCGGGAAATTTACCTTAAAAAGTTCTCTTATGATCTCCTTTCCCGTCTTGGTGTAGTCTCCGCTTTCTGTTTCAGAGTATCTATTGAGCTGTGAGCTTCTTTCGATGATATCGTAGTAAGTCCGGTACATTCTGGAACATTCTCAATGTCCTCCCTTCAAACCTTTGGTTTGTCAAGAAGGGCCAATTTTGGTCTGTCATCCCAGACTGACGTTTCGTTAAGCTCTGTTGAACTTTTCCTGACCTCACTCCTCATGTTTTCAAGGTTTCTTTTCCACCAGGGCACATTCCTGGAAACTACCTTGTTTACCATGGGGCAGTTAACATTGAACGTCGTAATAGCACCTTGAATTTGCTCTGCAACGAATCCCAGATCTATTTTGTTGCTTATCTTTCCCTGAATCCCTATCTGACTAAAGTCTAGTTCTGCTGTGTAAGCTTCTTTTTGAATTCTGCGGGGATTACGAGTTTATATTACAGGCTCATGACCCCCTATATTAAAATTGATGTGCCTATAATCTGAGCAACTCTCCTCATTAGACACGTGCTTCCTACGTAAGTGGTTGCTAATGTTATATCTATTACCTCATTCCATCTTGAGTTCATAAAAGTAGGATCGCTGCTCACAATTAGTATGTCCAAGTTAATTGTCATAATAAATTGTAGTAAAGATTTGCACATTGGGTATTTTCGTACTCCCCAGGTCGCGTGGTGTGCATTCGCATCATAGCCAATGATGAGCTGTGAACCACTGCCTCTGCTGCTCACCACCAGGCCCAGTTTCCACATCGATGGTTTGGTCGTGGAAGTTAATTTCATTTGGCACCTAGAAGTTCCGATTTCAATCCTCCAAATTTCTCTGTTTAGTCTAGTATGAAGAAAATAGTCTACAAGGAAAAAATTGAGTCCCACGAAGAGTTGCTTCGAAAAATTCAAGAAGCTGCCAAGATAATCAGAAATAAGGCAGGACTGTTTTTAACATCAGAAGAATCTTTAAGAAAAGGCATAGAGCAGTGGATTGAAATGGACAGTGGACATTTCGAGCAGTTACTCTAAATAAGTTATTAACCAGTAGTATGCGGGCGCTTGTATTGACAGTTTTATCAGCTTGGTACCCTTTTGGAAAGTCAATTTTGTAAGACATTATTTTCAAACATATGTATGTTATTACTCTACTGATAAAGTATGATTTAGTGTGTATGCATTATTTCTTTTTATTATTTATTATTTACCTGAATTTCGTAATTTAAAGATCAAAAATTGTGTTCCTTGGACGAATTGCATTGAAACTTTTGAATTCAAGTATCTCGAAAACGGATCAAGATATCAAAATTAAGCAAGTATGTATTGTTCATGTAAAAAAGCTTGCTCTTTCAAATTTTCTATTCGGTTTATGTGATTCTGCATATACAAAAAAGATAAACTTCGTTTTACCTATTTAGCAGAGTGTAACTAGCGCCCTCTATGAGCAACGGTAAAAGTGATGTCAAATTCCTATTCATCATGCTGAAAAACATAATAATATCAATTTTCACGTTGACTCTATGAAAACTCGCTGAATTATTGGGCAATTTAGAAATAAAATTATAAACTTGCACATCCTGTACCTATGTCTTAAACGAGCAACATTTGTATGAGGCATGTTGTGCTCAATCCTCATGTTCTAGGCTCTACTATACCCAGTTTCCAGATTTCCCATTCTTAACTAGTCACACTGTATATTGTACATTACCTCTTGAAGAAGTCATAAATTAAGTGAGGAAATATTGAGGTTCTAAAAAAGTAGTTTTAGCAAACACACCGCGTTACCCAAATAATTCTACACCAGAACAGAGTCCGGTTGGTACTTCTTTTCAAATAATATACATATTCTATACAGATAAATCCAAAAATATGGCTTTTTATATAACAAAAAAATCAAATAGTGACCTTAAACTTAACTCAAAAATCGTGCCTTAGTAGAAGGAAGAAACATATCTCTTTAAAATGAATAATATAACGTAATAGCTTAAGCAGTTAATAAAATAAATGCGAAATGCATCAATTTAGCTAGTCTATCTTATTTATAGACATATGTATACCCACAACAGTAACACCTATTCTACCTTAATTTCAGCTCTGAGCTTTAGGATACTTTCCAACGACTTTTCGTTTCAGTTTTCCGAAATATGAAGATTTGAGAAAAATACGATCTATGTGATAAAATGCCGATAGGTGTTAAATATACACGACAGTCTGGATTTCAAAAAAAGATTTAGGTATTTCAAGTAATCGTTTTTATTTTATAAAATCAAAATAAACAAGAACAATTGCCCTCACAGAAATAGCATTTTAATTAAGCAAATTAATCAAACCAGAGCACATTGTATGGTTAGTAGGGATTATTATAATAGCTAGATTATTGTTTTCGGGCAGTAGTAGTCCGACAATTGTTCGTCAACGACATAATAAAAATGGTTTCATTTATAATGGAAATTATAAACTATCACGATTATATCATGAAAACTTATGGAGGTAGTATTTTTATCTATATTTATGATCTGGAAGTTCCTAAGTCGCTATAAAATTATGTAATATAGATCCACGTGTGGAAAATTGGTTCATAATTAATTCTTTTTGGTGGATATTGGGCATCATTTTAGTCTATCTTTGCTTTGTGCTATACGTTGGTCCCAAGTTTATGGAAAACAGGAAGCCTTTTAAAATAGACAAATTACTTGTAATATACAACGCAATACAGGTTATGTACAGCCTAATATTGCTGACATTGGTAAGTCTAATCGGGAATCCAAATTTCTTACAGGGCACAAGAGGAGTTTGTTTCAGGCCACTATTTATGTGTTACCGTATTATAGTTTGCGATGTGAACCCTGCAAATTTTCCCAAAGTGATCCCGATGTGATGGCGTTGAATCTAGGGTGCGGGTATTTAGTTGCGAAAATCATTGAATTGTTGGATACGGTAATAAATAGAAAATAATTAAGTAGCTAAAAGATCATTTGTCCTGTTTTAGGTATTTTTTATTTTAAAGAAAAATTATCGCCAATTAACTTTTCTACATATATACCACCATTCAGAAATGGTTTTCTTCTCATGGTTGGGCACTCGATTTATAGCCAGTGGTAGCACAATATATTTAGGATACATGAACACCTCTTGTCCATGTAATTATGTACAGTTATTATTTGGCAGCGTGTTCTTCAAGGCCGAGACGCTAATGTGGGTAAAAAAGCCCATAACTCAAATTCAGATTGTGAGTGTTACGCCAAAAACTTAATGAAGCTAACTAACTACCGTACTTTATTATTTCTTGTAGGTTCAGTTCGTGTTAATCTGTCTGGTATACACCGTGATTATGCTGCAACCCGATTGTAGTTATCCGAAAATGATATGTCTGACTTTCATATTTCAGGCACTACTTATGCTTTACCTATTTCTCAAATTTTATTTTAACAATTACGTAAAGCGAAAGGTTAAATAAGAAATCATACTATTTATACGGTTTTGCGAACAGTAACAAAGCGTTTACTCATATAGTTCTAATTAATACATTTACATCAGACCAAAATAAATATATATCAATTGAAATAAAAATTTGTGTAGCAGTGCTATCTATAAACTGAAGATGATTTAATAAAGAAGAATATATACAGGCACGCCATAATAGGTCTTTTGCACGACAAAAAATCACATACAAGATACTATAAAATCACAACTATAATTTAATTAACGCTAGCGTTCGCACGAGAAAATAAAACAGAGCACGACAGAATAGAACAATGAGACAAATAAGAATAATAACACGATAGAATCATTCCTAATACTTGCTAATACGAATATGTTTTAAGGTTAACTTTATTGTCCTGACAGAAAAAGGTAAACTAACGACAAAAAAGATTCTGAAAGGACCCCTATCTTTTGATAGGCATTTTCTTTTTTTGCTGTGTAAATATTTTTGAATCGTTTTGTACATTATATTGGTGTTACAAAAATTTTTGTTACTGGTTTACCTTTTCCCGTCCCGACAATAAAGTGAACTTCAAAATATAATCGTATTAGAAACTATTCTATCGCCTATTGTCTTATTCTATCGTGCATTATCTTACACTGTCGTGCGTTCTCTTACTTTGTTGTCCAATATAAACTTTTAACAGGCATTTTCTTTTTTTGTCGTGTAGATGTTTATGCCTTACTGTACATTTTATTGTCGTTTCAAACACCTTTCTTATCGCTAAGTCAACCTTCTCCGTCGGGACAATAAATCTAACCGTTTATTAAATTAACTTTTTTTATCTTATTTCTACTAATCAAAAATTAAATCATTCAAAAATTGTTTTGCAATGATAAGAAAATATGGGTTACACTCTCTCCTTATTATCACTGCCAGTTCATGCTTTCTTTTATACCTATACAGGGTATTCCACGTAACTGGTTCATTAAAAGTTTAAGCTGTTCTATTATTTACTTATATTTGAGATTTTGGCACCAATATCTGTTTGATTGGAACTATAAATGCAAAATACCTTAACCAAAATATCACTTCCGGTTGACCGGAAATGGATGTCAACATTGTTATTTTAAATAGAATGATATAATTTTTTATTTATTTTTGGATTCTACAACTATAAATACGTCAGTTTTCACTAGCTATTCCTATAGCTACATGTTTCCGTTTTTGAGTTATTTAAGTTTTCTTTTTTTTTAGTCATAATCATTGCATCATTGAGAAATTAATATCTTGGTTAATACTGCAAGTAGAGACTCCAAATTTGCTATGTTATGAATGCAGATATAACTCTAAGAAACGGTAAGCACACTTTACATTCTAACATACAGGCTGTTCAAAACTGAGGAACAAAGTGACATATTTTCAAATGCAGAAAACTCATTTTTTTTTAAATAGAACACCCTGTATTTTAATTCGAAATTGGGAAGCAAATATCAACCCCCATCGCTTATATGAGCATTCCCTATACCTATCTTTAATAGATTTTGAGATATGAGGGACTTTTTGTTAAACAGACTAAGTAGCCCTATCTTTGCGTGTTTGTAGCTGGCTCTGAATGGGATTAATGTCAAATCCATTGACTAACCAAAAGTGTTTATGTATATCATTGTAATTACACTTTCGTACAACGCAATATTAATAGAAATGACTATTCGAACAGACATTCTTGTATGGTTATTCAAAAATAATACATGAATTTGACGTGAATCCATTTCAGAGCCAGCTACAAACATTTAAAGATAGGGCTACTTAGTCTGTTTAACAAAAAGTCGCTCATATCTCAAAATCTATTAAAGATAGGTATAGGGAATGTTCATATAAAGTGATAGGGGATGATATTTACTTCTTAATTTCGAATTAAAATACAGGGTGTTCTATTTAAAAAATTGAGTTTTCCGCATTTGAAAATGTCACTTTGTTCCTCTGTTTTGAACACCCTGTATGTTAGAATGTAACGTGTGCTTACCGTTTCTTAGAGTAATATCTACATTCATAACATAGCACATTTGGAGTCTCTACTTGTAGTATTAACCGAGATATTAATTTCTCAATGATGCAATGATTATGACTAAAAACAGAAAAACTCAAATAACTCAAAAACGGCAACATGTAGCTATGGGAATAGCTAATGAAAACTGACGTATTTCTAGTTGTAGAATCCAAAAATGAATAAAAAATTATATTATTCTATTTAAAATAAGAAAGTTGACATCCTTTTCCGGTCAACCGGAAGTGATATTTTGGTTAAGGTATTTTGCATTTATAGTTCCAATCGAACAGATACTGGTGCCAAAATCTCAAATATAAGTAAATAATAGAACATCATAAACTTTTAATGAACCAGTTAGGTGGAATACCCTGTATATTCTATATTGCTATATCTGTAGAAAATAACTTATTGAAACTTATTGTCTCTCTCTGCTAGTTCCGTACTTATAAAATATTTACCAGTCGCGAGTGATAAAAGTACCAGAGAATGAATTTCTTATCATTCGTGAAACTGAATGAATCAAAAATTTAACTTTTCATTTACGTAATCGTATTTCTTATACTCTGATATATACATATTAGATATTAGATTAGACCCTTAGTTATTTTTTATACTATAGATATTTATGAAAAGTATAAATGGAAAAATACGAAAATTATGCTTTTTCTAGAAAATATTTGTTACCTATTTCTTTAACGAGACAACTCACCTTTTCTTGCTCAAATAATCTCCTCAAATAATAAATACCTTTTAGTAGTTTATATTAGTTTGGATAGTACTGCAAGGTCCTATACAAATTAAGCGCTTAATTTAAAAATTTAACATCCCGACACATCAAAAGCTTTTGAACAACTTCATCTTAAGAAATATGGCTTGAATTTTTTTTTGTTAGCCAATTTTATTCTAATTCTATGATAGCAAGTTTATGGATGTATGGATTTAGAATTAAAGACAAATTTTCAGATCATTAACGACGATATTTCGACAATTCTCAAGTTTAAAGGAATTACACAATACGCAAGGAACTGCTACTACTAGTATGCTGTAGTTGACATTTGCATACAGTATTACATTGCAACATAATGTGGTCAACCACAGCATAGTAATTATTTTCACGTGAGTTTTTCATTTTTCACTGTGTTATATTAAAATGACATGCTTCTTTCTGTATTGCTAATTCCTTCAAACTTGAAAAAACAATAAATTGTTGAAACGTAGTCGATTAACGATTTTCAAGCCATTAACATCTGAAAAATTGTCTTTCATTCTCAAGCCATAAATCAACAAACTTGCTATCAGAGACTTAAGAAACATCGCCTTTGATTGAAATATCTTGACGGAGTCGCTCGAAAATGTGATAAGCCTAAGTTTAAATAAACATTGCTTACTCATCCAAAATAGAAAATAAATTGGCAACAGAGAAATGCTTCAGGTACAACATCAAACAACGATAAGAACTAGAAAATTAAAAAACGAAAAATTTGTTGACATTAAAATAATGTATATATATATATATCATCTCAGACTGAAAAGGTAAGCGATCTATATAGGGAAAATTATTCACGAGAAAAATCTGAAAATTTGAGTTTATACTAATATGGATTTGACCTAATGGAGCAATATGTGCGTAAGTCTAGCACTTTCGGTTATACATGATGTTGACATTAACTTCCTTATTTTAAATGCAACACCCTCTATATTTTTATATTTTTGATTTGTCCTTAAAATTCCAGTTAAAATATATGTAAGGGGTGTACGTAAATTTATTTGTTTTCGAGATATTTCGATTCCGTGCAGAAAAGTGACTTTTGCAACCTTTTAAAAAAACGTTAGTATCTCATATGTGTTTCCGGTTTTCTTCAATCCACTTGGCATACTTATGAACTGAATTCAAGATGGCGTATAAAAATTATTGTATTTTATACAAGCGGTTCATGAAAATTCTTAAAACATCAGTTCCGAAGAATGCAGAAATATAAAAAAAAATCAAACGGAATACCGTATTTTTTTCTGCCTTATTATTATTTAACGCTAAAAATAATAGCTATTTGTCATTAACATCCCTATACCTATCTGCGAGGGTATCCCAGTTATTTCAAAAAAGTATTTTCTTACATTTTTAAAATGTGGACAGGTTAGCCATGCCCGAGATGACGCAAAACAGTTGCAGTATGAACTGTCAATAATGTGTACACCAAAATGCCAGCGCGTCTTAATTACACAAACGCAGACTATTTAAATTTATTTATTATCTATGGAGAATGTAACAAAGTAATATCAAGAACATGTGACACTTTCGCTCTAGGTATCCAGAGAACAGAAACCGTATGTAACTGTTTTAAAACGTACAGTACAAAATTTTAAAAACAATGGTTCAGGCAGAGCTACAATTTAGATTCACAAAAACAGAATATACATATATATTACAAGACTGAAATGCGATATAGTAAAGAAAATAAGTTAGTAATGTTAAAATATTGATTAATTTAATAAATGTTGAAAAAGCCGCCCGCATTTTCCACATATTTTGAGCAGGTACCCCATGATAAGTAGTTTTTCCAGGTACATGTGGAGCTAAGCTTTGAAAAGCATTTCTTACATGTTGGATACAGTCATCTATGATTATTTATTAGTGGAGTGGCATAAACTTGACCTTTTACAGTACCCCAAACAAAATATCTAACGCTGCTTAAAGGTGCGTCCACACGATCGGGTTCGCCAGATGTGTCCTCCAAATGTTCGGGAAGATTCGGCAACTACCGAACACGGATCGTGTGGACGGCGACCGTTCACACGATTCGTTTCGTCGATTTGCTGTCAATTGCAAATATATACTGGACCCCTTCAGGTTGCCGTTATTAGTCGCATATTGCAGAAGTGAGGCAAAAAGGATTAGAAATATTTTAAGCGATTTTTTTTAAACACGAGTCGTGATAGTGAGGGACAATTACTTTCAAATGATTTATTTTTTTCACATCAAGGACGGAATATTATGTGTGTGAACATGTACATATTAGCAATGTATTTGTTAATACATAAATATCATCTAACTTTCTAATTTTTTTGTTTATAAGAAGAATATTATACACATTCAAAAACTCGAAATAATTTGATTGGCGATCTTTCCGTCATATTTAAAACAAAATTATAATTATGGATTTAAGTTATTCAGTTACTTTTAAACATGAAAATACAGTCTTTATTAGTAATATATATAATAAGTGTTCTTTTATTAATATTTATTTTTAAATTCTCTGTCTACCGGTTTTGCTTAAACCATCTTCTGGACAACAGTACGCTTAAAAGAACTAAAAGCTTAATTTAAACTTGATGTAATTAACATTATAATAAAATATTTTAAATAAAAACAAGGACAATGCACAAATAAAACGAAAAACACGTTAAAATTTTGTTAAAATATATGATGATCGTAATGTGAATGAAAACGGACTACTACTACAGTCCGTGATTAATTTATTAGAAATGCACCAATTTAATATAATGATGATGATTCTAAACTATTGTTAGTAATGACCAGTGTGGTGTCGTCTGTGTACATAAAAACTAGGGTATTAGACACAAAGGTATAGATATCATTAGTATATAAATTAAATAACAAGTGATCTAGCAAAGAACCTTGCGCAACTCCGTGTAGAACAGGTATACAGCGGATTTATACTTCTTAACAGTAAGGCTATTATTATAACTAATGCTGACATATTGCATACGACCATCTAAATAAGATGCAATCCAGCTTGTAGCAGTGCCTCTTATCCCATATTCAAATAACTTGTTCAATAGTATTGAGTGTTGAACGCAATCAAAAGCTTACTGAAATCACAAAATAATGACAGTGGAAGTTGTTAATATTTAGAGGTCAATGATGAAATTGTAAAAAGATAGTAAAGCAGTAGTTGTAGATCTTCCTCTACTAAAGCCATGCTGATTGTTGTTAAGTATGTCATATTTTTCTAGAAATGAATTTAGGCGAATTATCATGCAATATTCAAATATCTTTCTAACATTGGACAATAAAGAGACAGACCTGTAATTTTTAACGTCAGTCTTGCTATTACTTTTGTGGATCGGAATAATAGAGGCTGTTTTGAAACAAATAGGAAATTTACCAAGTGTAAAGGACATATTTACCAGATAAGTTAGAGGTTTTAACAGTAAACTAGCAAACTCTTTCAGGATTATTGCCGATATATCGTCAGGTCTTGAAGTATGTTTGTTTTTTAATTTTGATATTGCATAGCTCATGTCATACTCCGTAAAAGGGAAAAGGCACAATGTATGAAAATTTCAAGTAATGGTAATATCTACAGATGTGTCATACCATTAATGATATCGTTTATTGATTGTTGAGAAGAACAGTTAAATAAATTTGCTAGCCTCTGCAGATCATTTATTATTACATCATTTTGTAAAACCTCAGTATTTTTATGTACAGTAGTCATTGATACAAACTCCCGGATCATTTCCCACATCTTTCTGGTTTTGCTTTCAGAATTGTAAATAATTCTAGCGTTGCAATTCTTTTTTGTTTCATTGACCAAATGAGCGTGCTCCTGACTTCGCTGCTTATACAATCTATTAGCTGCGGATACCTTTTCTGCGTAATATACAAATCTTGTAATTTCGCACTAGATTGAAGAACTTCATTGATTATCCCCATTCTTTCTAGATAGGCACGTCCTTCATATCTTCTAGGCAATTTAAATATGTAAGGTAGTTTTTGCCTTGCCTTAGCTATAATTTCTTTATGTTTCATTAAATCGTTACAAATTCATATCATCAAAACCAACACTATAATATTCTTAATTTAGTTTATTTTTCGTGGCAAATTTATGCATTCTTTCAGATCGTTTCTTTCCTCAATTCTCTACTTTTTTTTCCTCTTTCTTTACAATTTCATCTTAGATTCTTGGCGGTTTTTGAGCGATTTCCTTCCTTTCTTTCAACTTATCATTCATATTCATTACAAAAAAATCCTTTAATAACTTTACCACTTCCTTTTATTTTATCTCCATTGTTTTCTATAAATCACTATTTTTCTCTATGATGACGAAATATCTGGTACTTGAATTTGCACCAGTTACATGCGCCAAAAATGTTGTATTATACCCCAGTAATACAAATATGTTGCCCAGACTTTATTCCTTTATTCTACACTCTTTAACATAACAGATTGCATGGATGCATTAGTAAACAAAAATAACTATCTCGGTTCGATCTGCGTTCCCTTGCTAGATACTAGAACCAAAAAAATAAGTACGTCAAATTTTCAAATACATATTTGAAACGTCAAAAAGTTCACTTATTTTTGTGGTTTTTAAAAGTCATGTGACGTAACAGCAATATATATTTGTTTATTTATCTGTACTTCCACGTTATTCAAGTCGTAAAGATAAGTCATTTATATACATACGGTTTTGTGCGATCTGTGCATCTTCAAACATATATAATTTTACCTTCCATTGCTATATACTGATGCAGAGTGGATACATGAATAAAACACCAGGTTTTTTAAAAATCCTGTAGAGCTTCATATTTTGAAATATATGAATTACTTTTATGTAATATCTCTAATAAATCTGCTACCCTGCGTGGTTCGTGGTGTAAGCAATATTTGTGTTTTCAACACTTTTATACAGAGTACCATTGTTACAGTAATTACATGGCACAATTATTACATGTACAATTGCACTATTGAGTGTTTCATGGGCTATTTACTTTCTTTTTAAATTGTGTTGTGTTTCTCAAGATGTATTATTCTTAAAGTTTATCACTGGCATTATACCTGCTACCATATTTTATCCCACTACTAAAAATAAACAATGGCGTTTTTTACCGAGGATTATAGTTTAAAATAAATTAGTTTTTAAGCTATTAAAAATATGGGCTGCATTTCACCTTACCAAGGATTATCAGTGCTACTAGGTGATCGATGTATTATACCGTGAAATACGTACATATAAATGTTTATAGTCGTTGAAAGTTTTAGATCGTAATCTCACTAATTTCATAAGCATAAAATTTTCGATCTATAATTATAATATGTTTCGAAGCCACAAAACAATAATTGTGGCTCGACGGTGAACCAATAAATTTGTGTTAATAAACTAACACAAGTTAAGCAATTAAATTAAGTTAAAAGTATGTGTAGTAATCAGTCATAACTAGCATATATCACGTTTAACCTTGCCAAGGATCATTGGTGCTCTTAGGTGACCGATGGACTATACGCAAGCGGAAAGATGCTAAAATTTTTGCAGAAATCGTGCAGAGAACCCGGATAACATCGAAAGGGTGGTGTCTAAAGCAAAACCTAAAAGTTAATACTACGCAAACAGCACTAGTTGCCTTTACGAAAAGAAGAAAGCAGAGTGGTCTAAAACCACCAGCTCCTCATAGCAAAACGGTATAATTCAGTGATGCTAAATTCCTAGGATTGATTCTTAATTCGAAGTTGGAATGGAATAAACACCTTGAGCAGATGACAAAATAAATGCAACACAAATGCAAAAACACGGGGATTGAAACCACAATAGTGTACTGGTTATACACTGCAGGGGTAAGACTTAGTTAGGTTAGTATACCAAAGCCACGAAGAAGCAGACAATTGTTAGAACATTAAAGGTACAGAGGCTCCCTTGCCTGTGGATCACTGGAGCGAAAAGAAAATCACCAACAGCTACTACAAGAACCATGCCAAATCACCCACCTCGAATAATTATATTAAAAGGACGGAAAAAAGCAAAAAATAAGAGCATACAGACTGAAACGTGATGGAAATTGGAGAATCCGGAATACTAGGCATACCAGAAAAATAACCTAGATCGCAAACCCCATCTTTGAAATGGGGACTGCTAAACTTTTCTTTGGTAAACTCTTCAAGGTTATATTGGACTGGAATGAGTAGAGAGCAGAGTAATAACCAGATGTTCAAAAGCAGAACTTCTATGGATTCTGTTTCTGTGAGAAGTGACAACAAGCTAGCGTTTTTTAGACAATAACGTTAACGTGAAGACAAGTAACTCAGATTTATCTATCGCCAACGTTACCAAAACACATCGGAAATCTCCGTGAAAATGAGCACATTGGTCCTAAAAATCCATTGCATTTAGAGAATTTCAGCTTTGGCGGTGTCGCTCAAATGTTGCATTTCTTTCTATAAGAATACTCAGTTATATTGTTAGTTAGGTATAAGAATGTGGCCGGCCAGCTTTCTGAAGTTCGAGGGGCGGGTTTCCACGCGTAGAACTATGACGATGACATCACCATTCTTGTTTGCGGGAAATTTGAGGTTCGTAGAGAGGTGGTTTATAAAAGGGGGTCTTAATGTCAACTCTAGCAAAACGACTATGGTTCCGTTCACATAGAGGAGGAAGCGTCCCAAACTCCAGTGTCCCGCTATATTCGGCTCTAAAATACTCGTATCAACTGTGGTTAAATATTTGGTTGTTGTCTTGGACGCCAAACTGCCATACACATCACACCTAGAACATGTGACGAACGCAGCCATTAGGAACCTTTGAGCCTGTAGAGGTATGTTCGGTAAAACGTGGGGGCTAAAGCCTGCAGTGATACACTGGCTGCACACGAAAGTTGTAGTTGCCTCTATAACTTACGTCATGCCTCGCTAGTCTGGTGGGATAAAACAAATCTAGGCTATAACTGCGCTTAGTAAAGTCCAAAAGATAGCCTGTTTGAGCATCACGCGAGCCATGTCCTCAACGCCAACGGCCGCTAGGGAGACCATTCTTGGGCTTCCCCATCCGGACATCCGTCGCTACAGCTGGTATTGTGGTCTGAAGCAACCCTAGGGCTTACAGAGCAAAATGTAGTGGATGCAAGGGCTTCTCTGGCAAAGTCGGAGACTACACCAGTATGTTCAAATACATCAAACATGCAGCCTTTGCGAAGGCGGATAAGACATCGGCCGTTTTCAGCCTCTCTGTGGGGTACAACGTAGATATACCCAGCAGCGAAATTGCAATAATGTACATACATTCGCAAACCGAAATGGGGTCTATCCCTCCGGTTTGTCAATGCCTCGAAAACGCGTAATGGCACGGGCATTGGAATATGGAGGAAGGGAGAGCGGGACGGCGAAGCTTTTAGGTAGGGGCCTCCCCCTACCATTTTCCAGGGGGAAATTGTTGCCATTCAGACTTATGCTAAGGGCATTTCAAACTGCTTGCGCAAGAATGGGAAAGTAAAACTCTTGACTCTGAGATGGTACTGGGGTGCCACAAAAAACTTAAACAGCTGACAGAACATCTAAATATTACATTGAGATGGGTGCCAGGTCACTCTGTGGTCAGAGGCAATGAAATAGCTGACATATTAGCAAGAAGTATTAGCGAGCTGCCATTCTTAGGCCCAGAACCTACGTGTGGTAGTTCATATAGTAGCATCAAAACGTTTATGAGATCCCAACTTGCTGTTAGACACTGTTCCTTTTGGAATGGACTCGTCGGCCCAAGACACTGTAGATCTCTAGGGCTTCATCCAAATGAGAAAAGACTCCGTAAGCCAGTCTTTATGAGCAGGGACAGATTGAGCTTACTCACAGAAATCTTAACTGGGCATTGCATGGGGCTAGCGAACTCTCCCCTGTGCAGAAAGTGTAGGAGTGCGGAGGAAACTCTGGGTTCGATCGGATGGACGAACTTAGAGTCGGTAAGTTAACTCTCTGCTAGATTGCAAACTTTTTTGATAGGGTGCTACCTGACTGAGAGGGCTAAAATTGACATGAGGGCACAGTTGGTCTTTCTGGTCGAGTTGCTTTTTTCGGGTTACGCCTGCCCATGGGAAAACAAAAGTATAACAATGTTTTTCATGTGAACTTTAAAATATTTTTAATTTCATTTTTAAACAGAGGAAGATATATCTAGATAAATCGAATTAAATTTATTATGTGAAAATGGTAAATTAAAATATATTCAAAAATGGAAACAGTTGGTAGAAGTATTGTATGCAAGTGGAGAGCGCGGGCCCAAAAGTAAAACTGGAGCAGTTCTCAATGAAGTTGAAGGCTTGAGCGATATTGAGCTAAGAATATTAGGCTTAATATCAAACCATACTATTCGAGGACTAGAAAAAAAAACCTTTGGAGTAATATAGCTATAGAAATTATAATGCGTCTACATTCCTCAATCATATAATCTTATTTGCAGCTGGAATTTGAGAATTGAAGCGACCAAGAAAAGTGGTACTGAAAGCTCTGTCCCACTTCTACATTGGAAAGGTATGAGCTGTTTATAAATATTGTGAAATTATAACAGGCGAAGCTATTTTTCACTTCAAATTATTTTCTAAATTTGTGCTAACATAATCTGAAATTTATAGACCTTGTTGTTCGAAGCGAACAAAACCAATTCTCCCACATCAAATTTAAACATAATCAGCAGTCCGCAGCCACCTACAAATAAAAAATGGGAAAAGACTTAAGGACCACTGAAATTAATACACCTGCAAGAGGAAGTGTTGTGTTGGATCATCAGCACACACTGAAGGTAATCCACACTTACATATATCGTCTTAAGATAATTTGAGGAAAGCATATTTTGTAGACCCTCAACAATAAAGGAAAATGGGATGATATCGAAGAAATGTTCACAGAGCACATAGAAGATATTAAAAGGCTGGAGGCTCAAATGATGCCGTAGTTTTTCCGCTACAAGAAAGAAGAGAAATTCTAAAAAAATAATTTTTATTATACAATACTCTATCAATAAAGAGATTATGGTTAATGTTATTTTTCCTCCACCTCCACATAAGTTATGTAAAATTGCACAGCAATTTATAATTCTAATCTAGTGAACACCTTAACACTCATTCCAACTTCGTAAGCAAAAATCTCTATCTGCGTTCCGATATTTATTTTGCAAATACACCTTGATGTATTCAGTGACATTAGAAGTGTTTTTGTTTTTTTGCTTCAACTAGATTTTTTTGGCAATGTGACTTTTGATCACAACAAAAATGAAACGATATGTACTACGAAAAAAAAATAATGATATGTTTGGCGACCCCGTAGCTGAGTACACTCTTGTACACGTCTAGGCATCAACAAAATCAGGTGGTAGATATCTGCTTGTGGCACCTTGTTCCAAGCAACTTGAACTTCGTGGATTAATTGTGCCAGAGTATGTGGAGGATGGTGCAGTCTCCTCCCCCATCCTACATATGCTCAATGGAGTTTAAATGTGGCGAACGGCAAAACATTAACTGCTGCTTCTTGAAGAAAGTCTATAGTTGATGACGTCCGTCGTCTTGCTGAAAAAGGACGTGTGAATGACCATTTAGATAAGGTAGGTAATCACCAACATAGCATGCAACTGTCATACTGCCTCTAATAAAGAGAAGTAGTGATCGGCTACTATAGGCAATAGCCCCCCCCAAACTATTACTCCAACAGTCCTGTGCATGCCTCCCAAAAGCAAACTCAATATTACGTCGTTCTCCACGCTTGCGTCGTATTCTTCTACGGCCATCGTGCATACCTAAACAAACTTGCGATTCATCGTTGAAGACGACATTATGCCATTCTCTCCAATGCCGTTTCTGAACACATTCAAACAGTGACGACAATGGAAGCACTAATCGTGGACGGAATGAAAAAAGTCCAAAGGCTCGAATGCCACGATATAGTGTACGCATAATAACATGTCTACTTTCTTCTCCAAACCATTGGTTAGCGATTTGACGCATATTAGAGGCGGCTATCTTGACGCTCTCTGGTACAGCTCGATTGACCATTTGGTCTCCTTCGTGTACCTCTACCCTCTTCTGTCCACACACGACAAACACGCATTACCGTAATTACAATACAATTAACATGGCGGCCAATTCCGCGATAGGCAAACCAACATCTCTAATAGCTAACAATTCTACTCCTGTCAAAGTCACTAACACCGTGATAATTTTGACATCTTCGAACTCTAGGCATTTTGTTACGCTTAACACCTGTAGACGGGCGCGCAATAACTAAACATTTCTGTACTAGTCAGTTCTTATAAACACACAAAGATGAAAAGTTCACATTCTTACCATAGCTTGCTTTAAATAAAGTTATTCTGATGCTAAAAGAATCAAGTTGAACAAATTCCTTCTGGGTGTAGCACTTCTAATGTCACTGATTGTGAGTATATTTGAATTTCTCCACACATGTGCAACATGTACTGAATCTCAAAAACTACGATCCACTGCTAAGAACTTTAAATTGAAATTTGACATTAATAGCACATTCATCCCCTTCTGTTCCTGTACACATATTCTTCCTCTGCTGGAGGTATGATAGTTATATTTGCGCCATCAACAGCTCCTATAATACCAGGAGATCCAGTTTGGTTCATATACACGATTTTGAGTTGTGTTTCTTCTCCAACTGTTCTAGCAAACTTAATGCAGTTATTTCCAAAATGCTCTTCTATTGCAAGAGTGATTAAATGAATCCTTGGTGAACACTCGATTGACTCATGCTCACTAAAAAATTTTGTTCGCAAGAATCTTCTTTGATCACATCCTACTGCAAGAAATCTTAATGTAAGAAACATTTGCAATTGCCAAGGAATTAATGGTTGTAAATTTTCTTATCTTGATTAAGTCAAAACAAGTTAATAAATAGCTCCTCAAGAATATTTAAAGGTTAACTTGTATTCATAAAATGTCGACGATACAATTGCAGTTTACGATTTCTCTCTCGGTTTCTTCGGTTAAATAAAAATTTTTAGCCATATTTTCCAAACGAAGATCGATTATCACAACTACTATTTAAAGATAGATGACGTCTTACGAAGACTTTTAGCGTGACTTGTCCTAACGGTAAAGGGCAGAGCCGAAGGCGTGAGAGTGACAGGACCTACCTTAAATAGAATCGCAGTTGACAATGGAAGTGGGGCGAAAGCGTTTCTCACCGAACGTGAATCTCACCTCTGGTACGTAGATGGCTCGGAAAGACACACAGGTTCTGGAGGTGGTATATAAGAGGAAACCTTAAATCGTAAAGAATACATGATGTTTGGTCAATATATCACCGTGTATCTAACGAAAATAATGGCAATAGAAACATGCGTCCATAGGGCATTGGAGAAAAAAAAAAACAACCCAAGAACTAGTTGATCGATATCCCATCGGATAGTCAAGCGGCCTTAAGGACATTAGCATCTCATCAAGTAACGTCAAAACTATAGGGAGGATAGCGAGGATAACCTCGCAAAAAAAGGGGCTGGAATGCCTTTCGTAGGGCCTGAACCCTTTTGCAGGTTAAGTAGCAGTACAATACTGAAGAAACTAAAAATGGAAATGGAGCAGAGAAAATCCAGTTACTGGGAAAATCTCCAGGGAATGAGGCAAAGTAAAATTCTTCTGGAAACTTATAACCAGAAGAGGTTACAGAATGCATCAACCTGAGTAAGAACAATGTTCGCATATTAACAGGAATACTTTCAGGCCATTGTAGACTGAAAGGACACCTGAGTAAGCTTGGATTGGAAAAAGATCCTGAATGCAGATTTTGTGGGGAACAGGATGAAACATCCATCCACCTCCTCTCAAACTGCGTAGCCATGTGCAACCCGAGGGCATTGTACCTGGGTGCGTGTGAAATCGAAGAGGGAGACTTACCTAGACTGGGGCCCTCTGACATCCTACACTTTTTAAAAGGAATAGGATTGGAAGGCCAGCTGTAAAGCAGCAAGAATAGGGGACACAATAGATCTTTTAGGTCGCAGTGTAACACCACCCTTCTATTACATACATACAACCTCAAAACTAGTTTGGGATTACGTAAAGAAACCTAAGAGTTCTGGTTTAACACAACCAAGTTGCTTTGGTGTGGGTGCCAGGGTATAAAGAATTGGTAGGCAACAAATTTGTAAATAAGTTAGCAAGAAATGGGTCTGAAACAAAATTATCTAGATCTGAACCGGATTCAGCTGTACCAAGACTACTATATGTGGCACAACGGCTAAGTGGATCAAAAAAGGGGGTTCACTGGATCAGCATTAATGAACATGTGCACAGCAAACAGCAACAGACAACCATCTCTAGCTCAAAACCAAATACAGTTGAGTTGCTTAAAGATTGTCGTTTACTATAGTGCACGGAAGTGTACAGGAAGCCATGGAAGACGATTTTTTTATAACATAAATAACTAAAATCGCCGTTCTTCTTTTAGTGGCTGAGTGGATCGTGTAAAAATATCAGATTCACTGGAACAACTTTAAAGGAAGGATACACAGCAAAACGATAACAAGGTAAACATCTCAACAACTGGCTGGCGTTTTGCTGGTTTTAACTAAATACAGCTTATAATGGTGACGAAACTTCTGACAGAACTTAGCTGTTAAAAAAAGTATCTAACGGCCGTCTTTAAAGATGAACCTATATGGAAATTGTGCAACAAGGAGCAGAAGACAGCCACGTTGTTTTGACTGTGTTTCATTGAAGCGGCAGAACTCATCATTGATAAAAGCATTCAGCTAAATAATTTGTCGAAAAAGGTTTACTACACAAAACTCTACCAAACCTAGTAAACGGAACTACACTAAGTATGGAATAATCAATAGGCCCCAGACTACCATACTAAGGATATATTGAGAAGATCTGATTCGTACTATCAATCATTGTATCTATGATTAGCATAGATCACACTTCATCTTGCCAGAGATCATCAGTGCTATTATGTGATCGATGCATTATACGGAGAAAATTGTATCTATGCTTAATAAGCCAGGAAATCCATGTTTTCTAGATCTATAATCTAGAAAGCCTCAGAAACAATGAAGATCCCAAGTGAGTACCCTGCAGTACTCCAAGAGTGGGAAAGTAATAGTCGGCCCTATGCTCCACACACCTGATACAATGATTTATTATTTAATGGGGTAACTGCAATCCTGTGATGACGCAATTCATTTTCAACTAATTGTTTTTGTCTTGTAACTGCGTTCCTGTAGTGGTAGTGGCTTGAATTATGTCGTGTAACTGGATGACGGCAAAGTGTGTTGTGAAGATTCATTTTATTGGGGGTGCTAGGAAGCGGTGGGCTTATCTATACCTCTGAAGTCTTAATAGAAACCTTCTAAAACCATCTAAAATCTGAATCTCACCTAAAAATGGTAGCTAGTAATTTAAAGTATAGTGAAATGCCACATCATTTTTCAAGGATTTATTGACAACAAAATTTACTAACACAAGTAGAGTTGGTAGTGTATAGTGCCTTTGGTAATATGTTCTTATTATTGGAAGTATATTTATTTGGAAACATGGCTTCTTAATTAAATTCTATCTATTTATCAACCTTTCATCAAAGTTAAATGTTGCCTTTCTCAAAATGTTCTATTCTGAGAAAGGCAACATTTAACTTTAACTATTGTTGGCTTTTTTGATTTTCTTTTGTTTATGTGATCATAATTGTATTAGTCATAGAATTAAAATAACAAATTAAAGTAATGTGAATGGGACAAAACCGAACAGTACACACAACATATAAATCCATTTATACATTAACATTTATATGTATGATGGCATAAACAAAAGAAACTAAAAAAAAATAATATGTTAATAAATAGATAGAATTTAATTAAGAAACCTTATTTGCAAACAAATCTATTTGCAATTCTAAGAAGATGAGTCAGTTGGAAATATGTAAACTAGTATAGCTAACAGAATTATGAGATTCGTTCGATTACAGGCTTCTCCGAAATAAGATTTGTGCAGCATATCGAGAAAAATTTAAACAAATATAGCATCAACAGCTACTGCCTGGACAAACAAAAATGAAATTAGTATTTTTCATTGATGAGGATATGCAAGAAAATCAAAAAAGGGATATTATACAAGTTCACTTGTTTTTATATTAAGTACCACATCTTTTTGAGTTATTTTTCGATTATAGAACTCTAAATGATTAATATATTCTATTTTAATTTTGTCAGCAGTTCATATAGTTTGCAGAAAATCACTCGATTTTATTGGTAATAAGCATGAAAGTAAATTTCTCCTCGCGGAATAACACAATAGCTTGAAACTCATTGAATTTTGCTTAGCATAAATGAATATTAGTTTCTTTGTATCCGTTTAAGTAAGAATATAATTGAATATTTAGTAGGGTCAAATAATAGGCGTTCCTTCATCAGTTATACGCCGATTACAATCCACTCATTACGAAGCAGAAAAATGGCTCTGGTTATCAGGGAAGCGTTAAAAGCTTACGATTATTTCTTGGAGGATCTGAGAGGTATTTATATTAATTTAAATTCAATTTGTTTATTTCTTCATACACTTATTGACTTGGGTCAAAGAAATCTTAGGGTTTGTCTTGCAAACTTGTGAAACAATATTTTTTTAATTAAATTTAAAATAACGTTTATATCGCCAATAAGAGTGAATAGATATTCTACCAAATCTAAAGCACCCTTTTATTAATCACTACAAAGTAAAATTGTATATGATGTCATTATCGGATCATAATCGGACTTATAGGACAAAGTAGACAAGTAGGGATGGTGTGAACGTAGTTCCCAATATAAAAGTGGTGCTAGAATAATACCGAATGAATGCATTAGATATATGTACACTGCTAAACACACAGTTGATTTTGACAATTTCTATTTTGCGAAAAGAAATTACAACAATTTTTTTTTAAATATAGCCACTTATAAGACAAATGATCACCTTAGTAGATAAGAAAATCAATAAAGTTGCTTACAAAACTATGTTCATTTATTGAGACACAAAATTCTTAAATTCTTTACACAAATTTCAATAATTAAAGTATATAACAGGGAAATTGACAGTTGTTGATTTCGATGTCAGTTTCTCTCCATTCCTTCAAAATAATTTGTATTAACACACTGAAAATCCATTAATAGCAGTATAAGTCTATGATTTATAGTTAATTATTTCAAAATATTATATTTTTTCTGGCATATAGTCAATCTCTTTATTGATAGAGAATAGCATCCTTCCTTCTATTTAAGTTTTTTGGTAAGCAACCCTTCCTTTTTGATGTGTTGCAATCAATGACAGTTCGCCTTTAGTTTTATGCAGTAGTCGTGTATCTGTCATAACCTTTTCTTAATATAAAAAAATTAATTTTTTAAGACAGCATACATGCCAATTATAAAAATATATGTTTGAACATTAATTTTAAATTATTATAATTACCAGTAGTGATCCATTTTAAGTAGAAAACTGATTAGATATGTATCTTCAGGAACATCAAGCGCAAAATAAACAATATATATTAATCCGAATTTCTGTTTATTTTAATAGTAATTTAAATGTTGATTTTGACAATTTCTATTTTGCGAAAAGAAATTACAACAATTTTTTTTAAATATAGCCACTTATAAGACAAATGATCACCTTAGTAGATAAGAAAATCAATAAAGTTGCTTACAAAACTATGTTCATTTATTGAGACACAAAATTCTTAAATTCTTTACACAAATTTCAATAATTAAAGTATATAACAGGGAAATTGACAGTTGTTGATTTCGATGTCAGTTTCTCTCCATTCCTTCAAAATAATTTGTATTAACACACTGAAAATCCATTAATAGCAGTATAAGTCTATGATTTATAGTTAATTATTTCAAAATATTATATTTTTTCTGGCATATAGTCAATCTCTTTATTGATAGAGAATAGCATCCTTCCTTCTATTTAAGTTTTTTGGTAAGCAACCCTTCCTTTTTGATGTGTTGCAATCAATGACAGTTCGCCTTTAGTTTTATGCAGTAGTCGTGTATCTGTCATAACCTTTTCTTAATATAAAAAAATAAATTTTTTAAGACAGCATACATGCCAATTATAAAAATATATGTTTGAACATTAATTTTAAATTATTATAATTACCAGTAGTGATCCATTTTAAGTAGAAAACTGATTAGATATGTATCTTCAGGAACATCAAGCGCAAAATAAACAATATATATTAATCCGAATTTCTGTTTATTTTAATAGTAATTTAAATTGAAATCTTGAAAATATAAAATTGAACCCTTTTTGAAAATCACCAATTTCGGAATTAGAAGAACAAAAACTACTCAGAGTGAAAGTGAGATAGCTGCTTTACGGGGATAGATGCTCAATGGCTCTTATTACAATTAAATTAAACTAATTTACATATAGCGCCATCTATGCGAAACATTTTGTGGAGAATCACGTAGTGCACATTGTATTCAATTAAAAAACTGGAAAAATCAAGGGAAAAGTTAATGTATACGTAATGTACATATTGACTTATGAATCTAATGTTATGCTTATGTATCTTAAAATTTTGCTTTTCTTCAAATAATTAGTTATAACACTAATTATACCGATATCAGGTCTTAGTAAGGTTAGGGAACACAAGTATAATTTTATCAGCAAATGCTATAGATTTTCATGTATTTGTGATGCCCATCCATCCTATAGAAGAAATTATTCCTAATAGGTTAAGGATAACTGTCTAAATTCCAATCAAGCTAGCAAAGTCTACAACATTCCCTAAACAGCATTACAAAGATATTTGGACAGTAATATTATGACTAGAAGAATATTAGGAAAACATTCTTTCCTTGGGTTGAGAACGAAGCTCGTCTTGTTAAACGTATAAATCAATCGGTAAGACATTTTTGGACCAAAAGGCAAGAGAGAGGAAAGAGCTAGTGAGCATTGGTTTAGATATTTTATGGAAAGGTTCTTCAGATTCAGTGATTCAGTTTTTCTAGGTTTTGGATTAAAAGCAACTCTGATCAGTCCCCACAGCATTGATATGTATTCCAGTGCCAGACTTCGCTTGAGTAACATATTAAGTTTTTGCAACAAAAATTTCTATATTCATCAGGATGCATTGCTGAAAACTCCCTTGTTCACTCACCATGGAGCAGTTATTATTAACAGCTGATGTCTGACGTCGTTGCTGTAATCTAGTTTTGCTACATATGCTTTCCAGTCGATTCTTCGAGGATTGCAATAAGTTTCAATTACAGGTTCATGGGCCCCCAAATTAAAATTGTGCCTGTGAGCTTGGCAGCCCTCCTCATCAGACACATGCCTATCATACTTCTTATATAAGTAGTTGCTAACGTTATATTTATTGCTTCTTTCTTTTTTGAATTTGTGAAAGTAAGTCCACTACTGACATTTAGTATGTCTAAATTGTTTGCTATAATAAATTATATAGAGACTCACTTCTAGGGTTGTAGTTGATGCTGCCCCAGGTCGAGCGCACTCGCATCGCAACCGGTGATGAGTTGCGATTCACTGCCTTTGTTGCTCATCACCAGGTCTCCCACTTCCCGAGTTGGTGGTAGGTCTGGGCCATCAAAATACAATTAAATCTCTCGACATATACCTGTCCTCTGACATAATTTCGACTGTGATCAGATCTCTGAAACCGAAGTTGATTAGAGACGGCATTTTAAGGGTTTGGTTTACAAAAATGTAGGTTCTGGGAACGTCGAAGGTTCTACTATAAACCAGTTCACAAATGACACCTCTCAGACCCTTAACTTTGTCCTTGTAAACCGAGTACGAGGTCAAAGTTTTTCATCGCCACAGCAAGTTTTGTCGAAGCCGCATTCGAGATCTTTTAGGATCTTGAATTAATCCTCCTGAGCTTAAAGAAAGCCCGATATTGGTTGGTGCCAAAGGATGCTCTGTCAATAAAAAATCCCATGTTTATCCCGTACATAACATCATTCCCTGCTTTTTTGCTAAGCAGAAGCCAGCATCGCACGCGTAGACTTGGATTTTCCTCCTCCAGACGTGTCCTGATGGCCCCACGGGTTCCTCTTTTTCAGTGATCATGGCTAACACCCTTGACATCTTTGGAAATTCCTTGTATTCAACCGCAGTTAATCTGGGACCTCTCGAAGATCCATCGTGGATGTCACGGCCTCCATGAGGTAGGTTTTGGCGGCTTCATTTTGGCAGGTTATCCAAAGGACTCCGCAACTAAAATCGGTTCTGGTAAACTGCAGGGGATCACTGCTTCCACTCTGGGTATCATCCATCGCACCAACAAGCTTTTGCTGGATCAAATCCACTTGCTGCTGAATCAGGTGCTTTTTCTGATGATATCCCTCGATTGCTGCCAACCGTAATCCTGACGCTGCCTCGCTGTAGCTACTCTTGGACCTCTTCCAGGATTGCGGTAGCGTTTTAGAATTTCCTTGCTGCCCTAGACCAGCTTCTTTTTACCGCCCGGTTTGCATATTCCACCTTGGATCTTTTAGAGTCATAGTGGCATGGTCTCTGCTCGGTCCACGTACTCTCCTCCATTTTCCTTTGTCTTCTCGATTTCCTGACCTGTTTTTTCTGTTGCTGCAGTCCCAACGGTTGCATACCTGTAATAATGTTGTCAGTAGTGTGGCTGTCTTGGCTGGTACTCATCTCGAGGGTAGCTTCGTCGGTTTTCGATGCCCTCTCCTGATCCCTCCGTTTTGGTTTTACTCTGCCCCATGCCTACCCTCGAATAGGAGAGAAAGGATTACCTACATCTGCTGTGCCATCTGCACAGGTGCAAGGCTAATTGCTCTGGAAGATCGCCCATAAGAAACTCATAGACTCTTACCATCTATACTACGTGTTAAGATAGACTGAATGAATAGAGCCGTTGTAGATTAAATCTTTCACTTAATAGATAAACCGAACGATCTTTGCCTTTGTAAACACACAATCGCTTTTTGTATATCCACTAATTTTATTATTTTAAAGTAGATATACCATTTGCAACGCAGATATTTTAGGAAGATGTGAGTTCTGTATTAAGTGTACAACGTATAGTAATTTTGTTGGAGCGCGAGAGAATGCCAAAAGAAGTTGCAAGACTAGTTGCAGTAAAAAGGGATTATTTTCTAACATCATTTTTATTGAAATTAACTCAGTTTGTTGTTATTATTTTCATTATTTAATATGATACATGTACTTGTGCTCACAGACAATAAATTTTTTTCTAATATATTTGTATGAAACCTTTTAATTATTTTAATTTTTAACATTTTTTGTGTTATTGTACTACGTTTTGGCATCTGCTCCATATATAACTTTCATGTGAGCATGTATCCCATAGATTAAGCGACTATTCTTAATCAACATTACTCCGAAAGAAGGTTCTTCATAATAGGAATATAATAGGAATTGCTCGAAATTGTTTAAAAGTAATATTACTTAATAATTAATTCTGCGTTTTAAGTTTTCTTGGAAATATTAAATCCGTGTCTAGCCGTCTTAAAATATCCTTAGTGTAGGCATATGCCTACATACATATGCCTACGTATATATATATATATATTGTTATGGAGCGATTATTTGATATTCTACTGTTATTTAAAAAGGGAATGTCACTATTTTACTTAAGTATATTTTAAAACTTATTAGATATAATAATAAAAAAAGGATATAATATGTAGCAGCAGACAGCTAGACGATGTCCAGGTGATGTAGGTAATCTCTGCATTTGGCAGGTCCTTCAAGGATTTTTCCTTTAGAATTTTCCCTTCAGGAAGCAAGATGATCAGCAGTGATACACCTATACATCGAAAATGAATATTAGAATTTGTATAGTATACTTTTACAATAGATTTTGACAGATCAAATTTGGGATCCACCTTTAATTCATGTGAACAGTTGTAATTTCTTTTACAGAGCATTTATTTCTGTAAATTTTTGTTTAATAATGTTTTTATATGCATTGGCAGACCAATTGCTTTGATATGTCAACAGACAGACATGGGAATTGCTGGAAATTGGATTCTGTAACAATTCTATGTGTATAAATGGTTGCCTACCTTTTGGGGGCATAGTAATGAATTTTAGATTGTTAATTTTTTATAGTAATAAGCGTTTAAAAATTTCAAATGTATTTTTCTCATAATTCAGAGACTCATACCTTTGTTATATAAAAAGTGTAAGGTGATTCCAGATTTTGTAATTTAATTTATTTTCACATCGTTGAAGATCTGACAATCCTGTCGATCACATGGCCATTCTCATATGTAAAACAATGGAAGCTCCTCATTTCGGTTAGAATAACGGAATTTCTCAGACAGTTGGTCTCCTTGACGAAGACAATCGCCTTCAAGTCAGTTAAAACATTTTCAATTCGAACCATTCACTAATCGAACTCAGTTCGAGGCAGACATATTTCTGTTTGTTCTCTTGAAATTTAACGGCTTTTTCGATAAAATCCAATTTTATCCCAAATTTCAATCTAAAAGTAATGGTAAATTGTTAAACAAAGTTTTTCACATAAATTTTATTCCAAATTACACACGATTTTGGGAAATTTTTCTTCAACGACGACTTTTCCGAGTAATATTCCTGTCCTGAGCGACCCATCCTCTCTGATCTGAAGTACCTATCTTCGATGTACCCGAACCAGAGCCCATATCCGACCTGAACAGTCCTGATCACCGATGATCGCAGAATTCGGTCCTGTAAAAAGGTACTCTTCGTCAAATCTACCTAAAAAATAAACGTATTATTTCAATTCTAATCTAAATTGAACTGTACTTATAAGAAATTTTATTTTAATCCGTTCTGCTAAATTTGAGGTTAGAAAAATCGTTTGTAACATAGCTAAACGATCTCCAGTTACTATGGGGAAATTTGTGTAATTAGGTTTATAAGTATTTGTTATGTTTTTACGGTACGAACCAATATCCAGTGATTTACCATCAAGGTTGGCTACTCTGTTTCACACGTTTATTCAAATCTAATATAACTCCATTTGAACGGTCAGAAAACGCGGGATTTTTAAAATTTATTTCAAACGTATTTAAGTAAGAAACTATGAATTTGAATCGCAAAAGGTGGAATCACTTAATGAAACTTTAGAGTTATTAATTGAACGGACCCATGGACTTACCTGAGATTATTATCCATAGATTTATGTCTGATATTAAACAAGTCACATTTTGAATTTGATTTAAGTAAATAAAATCACTTTTATTCGCACTTAAATGTTTCATTTACACATAAGGGATTGAATACGATTAAGACACGACATAATCATGCCTATAAGACATCATTTAAACTGGTCTTAAACATTAAATTTGAGGGAGAGGACAATTGACAACATCATCCTATCACATCTCCATGCGTACTGAGTTAAAAAATAAGAGAGTTAACGAGCCATTCAATATTTTTTTTATGTCACCGCCCCTCGATCGGAAATTTCTCGCCTTGCATGCCATCTGGCTGGTGAGACAGAACACTTCTAAATCAAAATTATAAAAAATAGATGACACTGGTATATATAAAACTTGATTTTTTTCTAATTCAATTAATGTGTTTCTTGTAAAATTTATTTTTTTAATCCGGGCTGTATGCTACTGTGTAGCGTAACAATATATACTGTAATGGTCAAAATTTAATTATAGTATAGGAAAGCAGAGAGTGGGAAAGAATGCACCACTTTAAAATAAAAACAGATACATACCCGTGTCTTCCACCTCATGCCTAACGCCCAATATCTTTTCAACATTGGCATCGGCATGTATTGCAAGGTCATTTTGTGCATAGTATAAGATCCCTATACTAAAGTTAAAATTTGTCGACTACGGTATACTAATTTTGCTCTCTTTAAATAGTATTTGTTTTTAGATCCACGCGTAGATGATTGGTTCTTAATGAAATCCGTTTGGGCGGTGCTAGGTATTCTTGCAGTATATTTATACTTTGTTTTGGATTTAGGTCCTAGATGGATGGAACATAGGAAACCTTTTGTACTACGAAAGGTGTTAATTGTTTATAATGCAGTACAAATCATATACTGCAGTATATTATTGGTTACGGTATGATAAAAATCATTTTTTTTATGTATATTATGAACTTACATAATAACTCGTAGGCCACCATTTATTTGATTCCATATTATAATGTGTGGTGTGAACCATGTGATTACTCCAATAGTTTTCGTGGTTTGTTGGCGGCAAAACTGGCGTGGTGGTATTTCTTTTCTAAAATCATAGACTTATTGGATACGGTAAGAGACTGATTATATTGCCAAGGGTCTTCGGACAGTTCAGATCAGAAACTGTATTTTGCTTCTTATTAAACTATAAATTAATTGAATTTTCCAAGTCTTGTATTTCTTCAAGAGCTGGAAATGTCTTATGTTAATTTTTGTGTTTGTGCGAGTATTTAATGACAATGAGAAAATAAAATGGGAATTTGAAAAGATCATTGCCTTATGACGAAAACATTGTAAATCCCGAGAAAATGTTCATTCACCCATTACCGTATAAGGAGATGAAGGGATCACATATGTTCCGCAAAATGCAACTACCAAATGCAAACAAAAATATCTAGAACCGCTCAAAACGAAAAAAAAAAAGGAGATTGCATAAAAATGTGTGCAAGTTTTTCTCGCTATTTCTTCTTTATCATAAAACATGATTAAGTCAGAATTTTTAAAAACCTTCCTGGATTATTATTTATTTAATTCTTTAGAATAAAACACCACAAAAGTCGTTCAAAAATATGCGGAGGTGACTTAGGCGTTTGCCATTGCAAATACTTTTTTTTTTGAAGGATAAGATGTATAATTCCATACATTTCAACATATTCAGAAAACTGTTCTGAAAATAATAATACCAATTTTAAGGCGTTTGGATATGCACTTTTAAAGTTATGAAAGAAGAAGCAGCAGCTACAGGGAATGGCGTCGCAAGTGTCCGAAGTCCCTTAGAACTTGATTGTTATTTCAAAATGTGTTGCATGAGAAGGACTGAGCAATTGAGGTATGCGCATGTATGTATGTATATTGAAAGGGTGATATTAACACTGCGACCTAAAAGATCTATTGTGTCCCCCGTTCTTGCTGTTTTACAGCTGGTCTTCCAATCCTATTCCTTTCAGAAAGTGTACGATATCAAAAGGCACCAGGTTAGGTAAGTATCCCTCTTCGATTTCACGTGCTCCCAGGTGCAACGCCCTTGAGTTGCACAGTGCTACCAATTTGAGAGGAGATGGATGCCATCCTGTTCACTAATCTGCTTCAGTCGTTTCAATCTTCCCTTTGTTCCTTATTTGTGAGGTACTCTCACTTTGGAAGTGGGAGGCTTCTTATGGAGGTCCTGCTCCCAATTCCTGTTTATTAGCGGTGTCGTTCCGCTAATAAACGTCCTTCCTCCATGGTTGATCCAACGAGTAGCTAGGGAAGAAAAGGTCCACCTCCACAGAGCCCCGCATGCAGAGGTAAGGCTAAATAGAATGGGTTGCGCCAGGTGCCCCAAGGTTGGACTAGTAGACTGGTCTTCTATCCAGCCACGCATCCCATAAGCCTAGTCCGCCACCTTAGGATTTTTGTTGAGGTTGTCTCCTCTCGGTCCGTGCAGTTAAGCCAAGACCCCACATCCCTTTCGGAACCTGATTTAACAGTTGGGCTTTCGGTAGCCGAAAGCAACAACCGGCATCGTTGTAGAACCCTGTGCAAGCCCTTAGCCACGACACGACAGCTCGGGAGAGGGGGGAGTGGTTCACGGCAACGGTCTTCATTCACCCTGCTTCGGTTTTAAGTAGAAAGGACGAACTTATAGTCGCCACTAACCATCTCATCTTGAGCGAACCCTGACAAGTTTTATAACTGGCCTTCCAATCCTATTCCTTTCAGAAAATGTAGGATATGAGAAGGGCCCACGTTGGCTAGGTCTCCCTCTTCGATTTCATATGCTTCCAAGTGCAACATCCTTGAGTTGGACAGTGCTATACAAGTTGAGAGGGGGTGGATGGGTGTTTCATGCTGTTCCCCACAAAATCTACATTCAGATTCCTTTGAGAATCCAAGCTTACTCAGATGTCTTTTTTAGTTTACAATCGCCTGGAAGTATTCCTGTTAATATGTAAACATTGTTCTTACTCATCTTGATGCCTTCTGTAAACCTCTTCTGGTTATAGGTTCCTTCGCTTCCTTCCACTCCTGTGTGACCCGAAACCCACAGGAGGGTTACTTTATCCCTTTTGCCTAGCTCGTTTAATATCCGTAGGTAGTCTCAGATCATCTTAGAACTGATTTTATGGAAGCTCAGCGCCTTGATGGCTACTTGACTATCAGACATAATGATAATCTCCTGCTTTCGAAAATTTCTATCAATATTCAACTGGATGCATCTTTCAATAGCGAGTAATTCCGTCTGGAAGTTACTTGGGTATTTTCCTAAGCTTTTGAAATACTTGGTTTTAAATCCATATATTCCTACTCTAGTTCCCTCTGCTGTTTTGAATCCATGAGTGTACCATTTGATGGTATTTCTATTCAATTCTATGATCCCACTCGCTCTTGTTGCTAAGCCTTGTGGTGAATTCCTTCATAAAGCTGAATTTTTATGACATATCATCTCGGAATATGTCCCAGGTTTGATGGCCAACAGGAGATTGAGGTCTATGTCCAATCGTTCCTTCCTTGATCATTCTGAGTGTGGTTCTTTTTGCCACGCTCTCTACCACAATATGGAGACGAGTAAGATCTAATACTACCTCGATAGCTGCTGTTGGGCAAGTTCTCATAGCCCCAGTTATGCATACGCATGCTAATCTTTGCAATTCCGAGAGGTTAATTCTCGCGGTAGCCAGTTTTTTTGCTCAAAGCTACTGGTGCATAAGTGATGATCGATCTCACTATTGATACATTCAGCATTTTTGAGTTGCATCTCCAATTTTTTCCTGCGAAGTGCACACCGCCATATGGCCTAATTGGTTACTTCAAGTGTTCATGTTTGTTCCATAGAAGTTTATTCTAGTGTAAGTCTAGGTAACCTCCTTTCTTCAACCTATATTTTGTCCATGCATTTTTATGGTTTTGAGATTGGATATTCTTTTCCTAGTGCATGCTACTAAGGTAGTCTTAATGGGGTTAACATTGGGTCCAACCGATTGACACCATCTTCTCGTAAAATTCAATTCTCTTTGAACTATGTCACGGAGGATATTCTCAAATTTGCCTCTTGCGTATATGACAATGTCATCAGCCTACCCTTGATAAGGTATGCTTACATCAGTCAGCCTGCCAAGAGTTCAGCTACTATTAAGCTCCACATTAGTGGAAATGTCAAGAGGGGAAGCTCTGAGCATCCTCTGTCGTACTAATCGAGACCGTCTTGTGTCCCACCTCCGCCCTCACCGATCTGGTAGACAGCGGCTGCGGCATCCATCTGAAGATCACACCCTCTTTCCCTTTTTAATTAATGCTTTTTTGACACACTCGTGTTGAGTGTTGTCAAAAATGCCCCCTATGTCTAGAAAGATATCCTACCGATTGACACCATCTTCTCGGGAAATTCAATCCTCTTTGAACTATGTCACAGAGAGTAATCTCAAATTTGCCTTTTCCGTATATGACAATGGCCTGCCTTATAATCAGTACATCATGCGTGGTTTCAGTCTCCATATTCTTCCAATTGTTCTATTGATTATCATTAAGGTTTTCACCTATTTGTCACCTGTTCAAGCTGTTGCTTCCACGTTACCTTGCAATCCAGGACTGTTCTTAAGATTTGGCATCTTGATTGAAATATATCATTTCATTCTAAACAATACTCTAAATTGTGGAACTGGTAATACTGCAAACTTTTGCAAAGATTTGTTGCTTTCCCGCCTTGTAGAGGGAACTAGTGTTATTTTCGCAATATTAACTTTTAGGGTGTCCTTTCTATACCAGCCTTTCAGGGAGACTTTCTTGTCCTTTGATACCATAGTGAACTTTTTTTTTTAATTTCATCATAATAAAATGTTGAGTTGTAATCAAATTTCATTTTTCCTTTACAGATATTTTTCGTTCTTAGAAAGAAAAGTAATCAAATCACATTCCTGCACGTTTTTCACCATGCAGCAATGGTTTTGGTTATTTGGATTGGTGTAAAGTTCGTCCCTGGTGGTCACTCCATTTACCTAGGATATATAAACTCGTTTGTCCATGTTTGTATGTATAGCTACTACTTGCTAAGCATTTGGGATAATAGTTATGCCAACAATATCTCGTTTAAGAAGCAAATTACGCACTTACAAATGGTAAACGCTTAGTTATTTACCGTTACAAACGAATACAAATTTGTTTGTTTTCAGATACAATTCGCTTTGGTCACTATTTGTTATGGACAAATATTGTTCAGAAAAAACTGCGATTTCCCTAAAATCTTGTGCGCAATGTTAATACCACAGAATTTATTTATGTTCTATCTGTTCGCAGATTTTTATTATAAGACTTACAAACGAAATAATTGCAAAACGGCTGATAAAAAATGATTTAGTTTTGATACATGCTAATTAAAACAATATATATTAATACGTTGTATTATTTGTATTTTATCATATCGCGTTGTACCTTTCAGCTAATATAATCATCATCATGTCATCCTATGTCATGAATTAGCAGCAGAAGTTCACCAAAAATGTTTTGTACATACACCACTCGTATGTCAAAGCAAAAGCTATTGGGTATTGACAGAGAAATATAGCATATTTAGACCAATCGTTTCGTTCACAGAGATTATTTATTTAGTTTAGTTGAAGTTTATTCCCCAAAATAGTACAAGACAATACAATACGGTTTGTCACAAAGGAAAAAATAATAATGGTACAAGAAGAAAAAAGCAAAAGATAAATAATATCACAACATAGAAAAAAAAAAGAAGTTTGGAATTATCTTACAAAACAATACAATTTTACAAGTAATTTTATTATTTGAGAACACTCGGACTACAATACACGTAATATTTCTTTCCTAACTTTTGTCAATTGACTTAACTTTCTTCTTAACTCCATATAATATTCGATTTATTCATAAAAAGAAATTAGAAATTGCTTGTAACTTATGTCTGACCTTTCTTCTTAACTCCATATAATATTTGATTTATTCATAAAAAAGAAATTAGAAATTGCTTGTGACTTATGTATGACCTTTAATAATTTCATCGTCTGCAAGTTTTTTTATAGCTATTTCTGCTAAACTTCACATTTCAAAAATCAAAAGATATCAGAAGGACTGTAGTGTAGATTAGATTAGATTAAGATTGGGGTAGCCTATGGACCTGTTTCACCCCAACCTTTTCAGATCTATTGTGATCCCCTTTATCCCAGAGGCCGCTCTCTAGTTTTGCCTATCAATTAGGCCTATTATCCTTCAGAGCGTCTTTTTAAAAGTATTAAATTTTTAAACCATAGCATCGCATGGCATTCCTAAAAGGGTTGCCTCCTTGAGTACATCTAACAGTTTTTTAGAGTCAGTGCCATGCGATTTACTTATTGGTACTTGACTATGCAAAAGTCTGTGTACTGTAGACCCTGCAGCTCCTTCTATATAAATATTGATTGGTGGCAGAGTTACTTCATTGCGGTGACAGGGGTCGATCTCAACACCCGCGTGGCGCATAGACACGCTAGAACTGTAGTGTAATCATAGATACATGAATATCCGATCACTCTGCACTACAAAAGATTTGATTAATTCAGGACAATTGCTTCGGGAACACGACATGACATTGATATGTCAGTTTCTTTTTTTTTAATTTAATTTGAAAAGGCAATTAATATTTAAGTACCTACTAATTACCATTCTTGAAACGATTATTTACATAATTCATTGTTTGTTTTTGAATTATTTGAAATTTGAAATAGCTGAGTTCCGAAAAGTATTCTTTTCGTATGTTATTTTTAGTTAATTTCCCAATACTAGTGTGATGCTCTCACAAGAGTGAATTCTAACAGATTCTTAAAATATTCTTAAAAGCATGCAGGAACAAAGCTTAAACTCTTTAAAGCGGAACTACTTAAAATAAAAAAAAATACAATAACGATAAAAAGATTAAATTTAATCTTCACAATTGAGACAATAGAAGACAAACTCATCCACGTTATTTGCACAGCCTCCATGTACCCAACCTCGCCATCCATGGCATTGTATCAATACTTCCGCTTACAATACTAACATTGAGCGTCATCTTCCTCAACAGAAGAACTTGATTATTTCCTTGACGTTTTCTATCTCTTTGCTTTCCTTACAAAATTCGGCTTCTTGGTCTCTTCTGTTTTCTTCTTTGTGATTTTTTATTTCCTTTAACTCTCCATCAGCACTTCTAGTTGCCTTAGGGATTCTTCAGACTTCTATTTTCTTGTTGCAGATTTTTATACGTTGTACTTGTAAGGATTGTTGTCTTTCCCTTGTTACGCTTTGATTGAACCTGTACTTTATTCTTAACATGAGAAATAGGCATTATGTCTTCGAGAAAGCATAATGGCATATCCAGGCATAACGGACCAGACTGAAGAGTGAGATAGTGATGTCCCCATGTTGCCCCATACCAGTAGCCCCATCTTGCCCCTTTGGGACATTATCTAATTATGTTATAACATATTAAATATTTGAAATAAACAAATAATGCACTATAAAAAATACATGCAATACATGTCAATTAATAAGCACAAAAATGTGTAGTTGTAAATAATTTACTTCTGCTTCCGATACTGGCCGTTAAACTCACCATCAAAATAATAACGAAATTCTGGAAATTGCAAAGTTCACGCACAAACAGCAATAACTTTGTTATTATGACTAGTAAAGTTTCCTACATTACAACAAACATAAAACAACACTTGTCAATATTAGGACTGCTATTATTTGACAGATGCTTACTGCCGTTTTGTAGATAAGACGATGTCCCCATCATGCCTCGTGGCCCCCATCTTGCCCCACCCTCCCAACTCAATAAGGAAAAAGTCTTACGGTGTCAAATCGAGTGAATTTGCTTGCCACCGATGTGCACTAATTAATCTGTCATCATAAAAGCACCATCTTGTTGGAAATATCCACAACCAATACCATCACCAAATTTCGTTTTCAATGCTGAGTAAGCAGTTCCGTAGTAAATACCTACAAATAAGCAATAATGAAAACGCCGTGTTTTGACATATTATATGCCTGCGGAGAATTAAAATTAAAAAATATTAAAATATACCTACGAAAGCAAACAATTTTCGTATAGATTTATATGACCTAGCATCCATTCTTTGGAATATCTCCTCTATAACATCATCTATTAATACTTTGGGAGTTCCTAAGGCAACTTGCATACCTGGATACTCAGCAACAATTTGTTGAAAGCACATCTATGTGGAATATACCATCACGATACCAAGTCTTGCTGCAGCACAAGTGGCATGATGAGTCATTACAAAGCTAAATGTTATTAAGCAATAAACGCGAAGAAACTAGGTAAGATACAATAACAAAGCAAAAATAATAAAACGGCAAAAATGACAAATGGCGCGAGGACAGATGACTAATAGAGAAACATTTTTACACTTCATTCACTTTTAATTGATCACGATGTATCCATGAGTGTACTAACTAACGCATGCAATAGCGATTTTTAAGAGTTTTTAATTTTCAATTAGTGTCCGATCCTTTTATGGAGCTATTGTGTGACTTTTCTATGTGTTAATGCATCAGGTCACCTGCTAGTGACCTTTGCTTTATTATTAAAATGAATGTAGATGCACGTTCATTAATAATTAATCGCATTCATGCTTGTTTTATGTTATTGGTATGGACTTTGCCTTCTATTAATTTGCCGTAATACTGAATTTTAATATGGTATCACCAATGGTATATTTCCGTAAACCGTAATGATGTATTAATTTTTAAGTGCAACAGCACATCATTACAAAGTTTTATTACTAATAAGAAGAAAACACTCGCATCTCGGATTTATATCACCATTTAGTTAGCTCGTTTTTTTTCAATAGATAAATATAGAAGGGATCAAGACAGAAGAAGATCACAAACACTATCAAAGAAGCAGTGAATGAAATCATTAAATTAGTACTTTGCGGCAGTAAAAAAAAAGCTATTCGAGAAAAAAATGGGAAATATAACGCCAATATTCTGGAAGTCGACAAAATTCTACAGAAATCAAATGCTTTAAAGCACCTGGTTCGATGAAGTCACAAATGATATAATAAAAGAGACCAATGGCATCTTGACTTCTCTATTAGCAAAAGTAATCAACAATAACCTGGAAGCAGAAAAATAGACTATACCAAAAGAACTTTCATTGTCGCCATTTTTAAAACAGACAATAAGGATGAACCACATTACTACAGGTCTACCTTGCCATTATCATCACTAAACAAAATATTAGAAACACTTTTTCAGATAATCTGAGCAGAGATTTGAGCACTTCATAGAATACAACATAATATACCGACAACTATGTATTATAAGAGAACTCAGGCACAACTTCAGCAGCATTTTCTTTATCTTACAAAGTTAATCAATAACCTTGATACCGGTTATATAAGAGTCCCTGACACACTATTTCACTTGAATCAACTACTTTAACATTGAATAATGAAGTAGAGGATATTGAGCAACAGCCTCCCACAGCGTCTCCGGATATACTAAAAATATAAAGGGAGGTATCTTCTATTCGTTATGTTTTTTTTAACGTCAGAGCGTCCTTTAGACTGTTGCAGTCAGAAATTCTTCCCCGCATGCCATCTGGCATTAGAGTGGGTATGCTTATGATTGAAAGGTAATATAATAGATGACGCTAGGACGTTTAAAATTGGATTTTTCTAATAAAATTAAAGCATTATATTTAAAAATTCCTTTTTTTATTCGGGCTGTATACTACCTTGTAGCTTTACAATATAGTACGTGAAATAGATATCCAGTCACAAATATACAGTACGTAGACAAAAATATTTATAACCATCCAATTCGTTCCGACAAATGGCAAAAATAGCTGAGGCATACACCACATTAATATGTTAGACGCGTGAACAGGGCAGTGTATATGTCTTCTATCCTCTTTTGGGTTGTTCCGTCAGTTTTAATCTTGTTATCGTTCAGTCAGTCACTGTTTCTAAATTAGTTGTCTATAAGTTTAATATGTTTGATAAGAATTTTTATAGTTACCAAACTTGAATTCTTAAAAATGCACTAAACCGATAAAAAATCAGCAAAAGTTATCTCATTAGCAAAAAGCTGCGAGACATTAAGACAAATTTAAATAATTGAAGAACTCAGGGATGAGTATATCAGATTTATTTACTACGTCAAATAATTATACCCACCTCTGTATTATCCAGAAAGTAAATACAAATTTATTGAAATTAAAACATCAAACATAATGTAAATCCTCACGCTAATACGTCGCTGATTGTCTTGAGACAAAAGATGTTAACCAACACTAGATGGCGAAATTATAAGAAATTTGTACTGCCTCTGTTAGATTAAATCAAGTTAGTTATAAATCTAAATTTCATCAACAGCTATGAAACTGTCCTTTCGGTAAACAACGACAAACATGGCAAAAATCTCTAGCAAATTCTACAGTGCTTCCATTAGCATGAATTTACCAAATATTTGAATGTTTACAGGGAAAGTTCTAAGGTGAAATCCAAAATATCAAAGAGTTTGATATCAAAGATGGTCTGGGTTGGAATTCGGTATACCCTCGAGGGTAGTTTAATTAGGAAAATCCAGGATGTCAGCCAGTATGTAAGTATTTTGTGAAATTAAAATGACATGGAATTTACAATATCATTTCAGATAAAACTTAGAAAACTATTGACCGACGCATTTGTAAAGTGAAAATTAGGGAATTAGGTACAGCAGTTTATTTAACAGATACAAATATTCGCAAAAATCGTAATATCTCAGGAACAGTTGAAGAGGAGTATAGGAAACTCTAGCTGTAATCATCATAGAATTTACTGTTGAATTCAAAAATGTAATAATATATAGAGTGTATCGATCCTTTAAAACATATGTGGGCAACAACCCGACCCGCTGTAAGATTTGATCCGGCCCGCGAGACATTTTGAAAAACCCAATTAAAAAGAAATATTATACTACTTACTCATACTCACTCCAAATGAGGAAGATCGAGGGGTTTGTCGCGTGCTCCTGCGGAATCAAGTGAGCGAGCAAGCCGAGTGGCGGCGATCATCGAAGAGTGAGGCGGCAAACATCAAAGTCTTTAATGTTTGCCGCCTCACTGGCGGCGCAACAAAAGATTATAGCTTATCAAATGTTTTACACTAGACGATTCTAGATCATTCCTTCATTTTGCCTATATATGCGGGTGGATGGCCCCGAATTTTAGTTCATTTCTATTTAAGCTACCGAAGTGATAACTTCGACAAGCGATATCCTAGCGAACTGCTAGTGTCGTCAATTTGCTTTGTGACTTTGTGTGCATCTTGAGTGCTTACTATTTTATATTTTGTTATTAAGTTCATCGGACGAAAGGTAAACGAAAATGAAGTCTGGTGGAAAGAAACGAAAAGTAGGCACAGAGGGTCGCCAGTTTCAAGAAAAAATGGACTGAAGAATTCTTTTTTATCTTGCACAATGGTAAGCCTATTTGTTTGCTGTTTATTGTGAAGTCAGATGGTTAAACAAAGGAAAAATACTGAAACGGTTTTACGAGCTTAGAAATGAGATAGCAGATTTTATGCAAATAAAAGATAAACCACTATCTGAATTGAGTGACCCAAAATGGATATGTGACTTAGGATTTCTGGTCGACCTTACAGGCCATTTGAATGATTTAAATTTGAAACTTCAAAAACAAGGACAGTTAGTAAATGATTTGTACAGCCGTTTGAAAGCGTTTTAAAACAAAATCCGCTTGTGAGAGGCACAGTTGCTGTCTGGTAACGGTTACCATTTCACCACGCTCTCTGCGTATGAAAATACTGCTTATGCTCAATATGCTGAAGAACTCAAGTTACTGTCGGAGCAATTTTCGAACAGATTTAGCCATTTTAAAAACATGGAAGACAGTTTCAATTTATTAGCTACGCCAATAAAAAGTAATGTACAAAATGCTCTAATACACTTGCAAATGGAGTTGATCGAGCTTCAAGAAAACTCACTCTTAAAATCTAAATTTGAAGACGTGGAGTTGTGCGATTTCTACAAAAAATACCTCGAAGAAGACCATTTTTCGGAGCTTAGAAAATTCGCAACAAGATTGATTTGTGCGTTTGGCAGTACTTATAAATGCGAACAGTTCTTTTCAATGATGAAAGTTAATAAATCAAAACATCGTACAAGGCTGACTGATGATAATTTGAAAAATTCTTTACGTCTTTGTATCAGTGGAATTCATCCAAACATCGATGGATTAGTTTCCCAAATTCAAGCTCAAGGGTCTCATTGATTTCGTTGTCGCTATTTAACTTTCGTAGTTTGTAATAAATCCAAATTTCAGGATTTAATTATAATATTGTACCTATTTTTTTCATTTCATTTTCTTATTTTAATAAATTGCACTATAATAACATTGTCGTATTATTTCATGGCTGATATCTATTGCTAAAATTTATGAACACTACTTTAAAACACTACTTTAAAATGCACTACTTTTAAACGCGGCCTGCGAACGTATTTGCACACTAAAGTTTGGCCCACAACATGTCAAAGATTGCCCATACTTGGTTTAAAATAACAAGTTCATACCAACTTCCGGTTAACTGGAAGTGTAATAAACTTGAAAATATTTTCGAAAGAAGTAACCACCCAATTATTACAAACCTCAGATTTTTAAAGCTGAAAAGTTTTGTTAAGCCGAAACACTTCTAACTCTCCAAAGCTATATAATAGAAAGAGTTATCGAAACCAACATTTTTTTTTTCAATGTAGAATACCTATCAGTAGGTGCCTCTGTTACATAATTGCATTACATTTGTCAGATTAATTAGCATACTAACATAAATCATGTTAATACTAATATCCAATATTTGTGTATCTAAAGTAAATGTTAGTTACCGTTTCATAGCTTTTTATTTTAGTTTATGATAGCAGGCGATATCTACGTATTGTTAGCCGATGACACGGGAAAACGGTGTAGAGAAGAACAAAGGAAATGACATAGCGTTTGTTGAGAAGTTATTGTGTTGTAAAAAAAAATACTTTTCAGAAACGCACCACGTTTACCTTGGACAAAAGTATTAATTTGAAAGATGCAAATGCATAAATATAGATTTTTTTAGGAGTAGATGACAATTAAATGAGTAGTTCTTACTTTAATAAAATTCGTCTTATCCGGCCTACTTTAAAGATGCTACTGCTGGGCTTCCGGGTTGAAACCGCGTCCTAGATCTTCTGCTAGCCGACGTTTCGTTCACACTCGCAAGGAGCCTCTTCAGGGCTGCTGCTACTGCTGTTGGCCGCAAGTATGCGTGTTAGCTTATACTTCTAAACACTTTAAAAGACTAAGGTCGTTCATCCGCCAAGAAAACCAATCGCATATGACCAAGCAACCAATCTCACAAGCGACCGTTATATTTAAAACTGTGTTTGCTCGTCCACTTTCGTGCAATAGGTCGTATAGATAGGGTCGTGTACGAACGCCCTAAAACTTCACTACATTAGACACTGCACATTTCAATCAAAAATTATCATTATAGGCAGAAAAGTTGAACTAAATAAATGGTCTAGGACTAAGCTTGTTTATACTTAAAACTAATTTTTGTGCAGTGATCTGGTTAATTAATCACCAGTCGGAATCACTTGCCTAATACTACTTCCTTTGCCTTGACTTAACAAACTGCAAAAACCAGAATCCAAAGATCCTAGATCTGGATTCAGTGTTCGTTTTTAACTTTACATTGCCTATTTTGTAATTCTCTTCAAACATATGAAAGGCTATGTAGACTTAGATTTGTTAAACTTTCTAAATTTAAGGTGACTCACAAGCTTACAACAACTCCAGCATGCATAAGAAGAAAATATGAAGTCAATAAACTGATTAATGGTCATAAAAGAAGACCATATTAGTCACAGAATTGTAACATCACAAAATAAGTCAAAAGAAATTTGGAATATTGTAAACAACGAACTTAAAAGCAAAAATAAAAATCATAACGAAGCCATAGTGATTAAAGAAAATGGGTCTAATGTCCAAGATCCCCATACTGCCTCTAATATCTTTTTGAAGCACTTCGCTATTTCAACTAATGACAATTGCAATACAGACACAGTTGTAAGTCACGTAAGTAACAATAAAGATTAGAAGGAATAAGGAGCACGAGTGTAATTGTCTGGGACAAATTGTGAAATCGACCATCGTAGAACACGCCTTACAAAACGTCGACCATATGTATGTAAATAAAAGGGTGGTGTTACACTGCGACCTAAAAAATCTATTGTGTCCCCTATTCTTGTTGCTTTACAGCTGGCCTTCCAATACTATTCCTTTTAGAAAGTGTAGGATGTCAGAGGGCCCCAGTCTAGGTAAGTCTCCCTCTTCGATTTCACATGCTCCCAGGTGCAATGCCCTCGAGTTGCACAGTGCTACGCAGTTTGAGAGGAGGTGGATGGGTGTTTCATCCTGTTCCCCACAGAATCTGCATTCAGGATCTTTTTCCAATCCAAGCTTACTCAAGTGCCCTTTCAGTCTACAATGGCCTGAAAGTATTCCTGTTAATATGCAAACATTGTTCTTACTCAGGTTGATGCATTATGTAAACCTCTTCTGTTATAAGTTCCCAGAAGAATTTACTTTGCCTCACTCCTGGAGATTTTCCCAGTAACTGGATTTTTCTCTGCTCCATTTCTATTTTTAGTTTCTTCAGCATTGTACTGCTACTTTACCCGCAAAAGGTTCAGGCCTACAAAAGGCATTCCAGTCTCTTTTTTTTTGCGAGGTTATCCGTTATTTCGTTTCCTTCCACTCCTGTGTGACCCGGAACCCACAGAGGGTTACTTTATTTCTTTTGCCTAGCTCATTTAGTTTCCCTAGGATTCCCAAGACCATCTTGGAGCTTGATTGCATATGAGCTCAGCCGCCTTGATGGCTTCTTGACTATCAGACATGATGATAACTCCTGCTTCCATAGTTCCTATCCATATTGAACTGAAAACGTCGACCATAACATCCGGTTTGATGACACAAAAGTACTATCCACTATTTTGCACTACCACACAAGGCTATTTCGAGAATCCATAGATATTTACAAACATGGATACAATTTCAACCGGATAGAAGAAGCACATGCTTCAAAAAGATCTGGTACCCGGTGTTGCATGCTCGTATCACCAACAGAACGCACTCTGACCAAGACCAATCGGAATCGTCCGTTACACACATCACTTAGGACGTCGGATCATTCAACTACGCGCCATCACGAAGAAATCTTTGGCCTCGCCGCTGAGGATGTTCACCTCAGCTATCAACGAAATGGACGGAAGTAATTCCACACGACCACGGCTCAACAGCTCAGAAAAAAAAAACCTTTCACCAACAATAAAAGTACTTCATATTTAATACCACCACTGTCGACGAGATAAGCAAAATTATGAATAAATTTTTTATTTGGTTAGGACAACTTCCCCGCGAACCTTGTCAAGAAATGTCGCATTTTTGTTGCAAAACCTCTTGACGACATTGCAAATTCAATGCTGCAATAATGTGTATTTCCCAGTGCCTCAAAGCATACAAAGATTATTCCGGTACATAAGAAGGATACTAAAGATAATTTGAATAAGTGCAGGCCTATTTCGATATTATGAACGTTTTCCAAAGTATTCGAAAAAATATATAACCGACTCCTTGATTTTTTTTACAACTAATAATCTGTTAAGCGTCGCTCAATGTGGTTTCTTATTTAACAACTCATGTGAGAATGCTATTTTCAACTGTACTAAATCACTTTTATCGGCATTAGATAACAGATTGAAAGTATGTGGATTGTATTTTGACTTTAGCAAAGCTTACGTTATTAACCATGTGATATCGTAGAGTAGACTAGAGCGGTATGGTGTTCGTGGGGGTGCCTTGGGGCTGCTGAGATTATACTTGGCAAATAGGACCCAGCGTGTTAGTCTCTATGCCGAAGAAAATAACACTTACATAGATCCACGTTTATTCAACCGTGTAGAGTATTTTACAGGGGATACTCAAGGTTCGATTTTGGGTCCTTTGATGTTTCTAATATATGTCAATGATCTAAATAAATTTATAAACAACAGCAAATTGTGTCAATACGCAGATGCCAGGACGTACATAATAAGAGGAAGTCAGTAGCATGTGCAATGTAATTTTTAAGGGCATGTGTGATTGGTGCGAAATTAATAAATTACATTTAATTCTGAAGACGAAATAGTAGTGAAGGCTAATGACCACAAAATTGAGCAAGTAAAAGATGTCAAATTTCTTAAGGTAACACTAGATTGTAGATTGCAGTAGGACAGTCACGTGGACAGCTATTTGTATTCGTATAATTTAAATAAAATTTAAACTGAATTTTCCTTATAATATCATAATTTTATCCACAAATTATGATATTAGCACGTGCCAACATACTTAGCATCTAACCGATCATTCCCTGTCTGGTACTCCACTCATGCTATTAAATTAATTAAGTCGAAAGAACATTACCACAGCAGGTGAAAATCTACTGGACGATCATTCTACAGAGATGAGTTTGTTAGAATTCGGAGGCTGGTTAAATCTGAACTACGCAGGGCTCACGAAGCGTACACAGCTAGCATACAAAATTAAATTGCTGACGACTCCAAGATGTTCTGGAAATATGTCGGCCAAAAATCTGGGAATTCTAGAATCCCTGGTTGCCTGCGCTTTGGAGACGCTGAGTTAATGGATGCTAAAGCTATAGTCGAGGCCTTTGCTGAATCTTTCGCTGATGTTTATCAACCATGTATACCATCTTCTACATCCACATCTTTAGCCGCTGATGCACTGAGTACAGACTTGTTCTCGACTTCCGAAGCGCCTTAAAGCTGATTTCACATCTGGTAATGATGAACTTCCAAATTTTTTAATCAAGGATTTTGCGACAATACTTTGCCATCCGCTACATACTATATTTAATTTAGCAATTCGCACGTCGAAGTTCCCTGATTGCTGGAAGATCAGTAAGATAATACCAATATTTAAAAAAGGTGCTAAATGTGATATCTCCAACTATCGGCCGATTGCAATTTTGTGCAGTTGCTCTAAGGTATTCGAACACTTGCTCTACAATAAGATCTACAATCGTGTTCAGCATCTGATATCAACACAACAGCAGGGCTTTATGACTGGTAGATCGACTGTGACAAATTTGGCAGAAATTACACAATTCATTAGCACCAGTTCAGATGCTCGAGGTCAAGTAGACGTTATTTATACCGACTTCACCAAAGCATTCGACACCCTAGATCACTCGATTCTAATATCCAAGTTCAGCTCAATGGGATTTATGTCGAATACAACTGATTTAATAGCATCTTACCTTGATAACAGGTCATGCTACGTCTGCTACAACGGTTACCAGTTCGATATCTATACTGCAACTTCGGGCGTCCCTCAAGGGTCAAACCTTGGCCCACTACTGTTTAATATTTATATTAACGACCTGCTGTTAGCACTTGAAGGCCGCGTTCTTGCTTATGCGGATGACTTAAAAATCATTGGCAAAGTCTTTTCAATCTCTGACTGTGAAGATCTACAGCGAGATCTATGTGTTATTAATAACTGGTGTCAGAAAAACAAGATCAAGATCAGCACTCATAAGTGTGCGGTAGTAACTTATACGATGACCAAGAAACCGCTGATTTTTGATTACTCTATTTAGCAGTTCTCTATATCAAGACTTACGCAGGTAAAAGATCTAGGGGTTATATTCGACCAACGACTTCAGTTTGCTGATCACATTTTACACGTTTGTTCATCTGCGTCGCGTTCACTGAGTTTTATTATTAGAACTTGCAAAAACTTTAACAATTTGGAAACACTGAAGAAGCTTTTTTATTCATTAGTTCGTACAAAGCTCGAATATTCCTCGATTATATGGTACCCGTACTATACCTATCAAATTTTGCAAGTAGAAGAAGTATATCATTTAAAAAAACGGGTATATATCCTGTTCGTGGTACAGAATATCAAGAACTGCTTGAGGAGCATGATTTTCAAAGTCTTTCTGCTCGACGCGAGTCAGCCAGCGCTAGATTCATGCTGAAACTAATAAATAATAATATAGATACACCCATATTTTAGCCGAAGTCAAATTCATAGTTCCTAGGGATGATACTCGTTCAACGGACACTTTCTTCACACCCACAGCCAGAACAAATGTTCTAATGAATTCTCCTTTGACTCACATGGCCAGGAATGCAAATAATATGTATACCGATCCCTTCCACCGTCCCTCTTAGTCCCATTAAATTTATATATGTACCTTTTTCCTAGTTTTTGTTATTTTGTTATTATTTCGCACTACAAATCGTATGTATTTTGCTTAGTTTATTAACCTTTAATAATTAGTTTTACGCACTCTCTGTTTTATATTGTCCTATTAGTGGTTAATTCTGTTGGGCAATAAAGATTATTATTATAATTTGTTTTTATCATTTCATGTTCTCTTTCCTGGAGTAAATTTAGAAAGGTTGGGGATGTTCTTGAACCAAATGACCCACAATTCAATGTGATTCATTAAAAAGTGTTTAATTTATGTCGATAATCTCCACTGATTGTATTTAAGAGCCCATTAATACATTAATTACTGCTTTCGTGTGATTTCTTGTGTGTCTGTGAGTCTATTGCATCGAATTTGTTTCACTATACTTATATCTTGTTTACCGTGTAATTTTAGTATATAATGTTAGTATGAACTGTAACCGATTGTAAAATATGCCTAACAATTTTTAAACAAGGAATCGCTGTAGGGGAATAACCGAATAAGGTAATAAAAATAATGTATCCGCCTAAAAACCACACGTTTGTCGATATTTGCAAATCCCAGGCATTTGCTTTAGGAATACAATAGGAGTAAATATTTTGCCTTTACAGCTATCTCTTAAATTTGATTTCTCAGCTGGAAATACATGGATACAGGAAAACAGAAATTGACGTAACTCACATTAAACGCATTTAGTAGAACCCGAAAATGCTTACTTTTAAGAATTGCTTTTCTCGTTACCACAAGCTACTTTGCAAATATTGGTGTTCTAATTATGGAAGTAACAATAATTTCCTGATTTCAAAGCCATAATATATTTTTTTTCGTCTGCTATAAATATTTAAATCGTACCAGCCCGTAAGTCAATAATACAGTTCACTGCTAAAAAATGTTTTAAAAAAAACTTATTGTTAAAAGTTATTCTGTCCTTGAATTAATATGTTAACCCGAAACATATAATTTGATTGCATACACTAGAAGACTGGTTTGTTTAGGACAGCAAAAAAAAAATGTGCACAAAATTTTAACATAAGAAATTTAGGTAATTTAACAAAATATTTCGTTATTTCAAATAAATAAAGGGTTAAATGAAAAATAATTTGGTTCAGTTAATCAAAAATTTGTTTGCCCGTATTTAACTCTACTTTAAAACAAAATTTGGTACATACTATCAAGCGAATCGGTTTTTCAGTGTGGAAGATACATACCACAAAACCGGCATTTTTCTGCATGTTAGAGACTTTCGAAAAACAAAACAATCGAAAGGAATAAAGTGCACTTTAGGCAATTAACGTAAATTCATTGCAATGAAGGTCGATAAAAAATGCAATAATGAATAACGTAGCAGTTGCACACATACAGGCAGGTATCTTAATGAGACTTTCGCAGGAAATATTTTAATTATTTGGCATTCTTTGTGAACAAAATTTTAAAAAGAGTATTTCGTTGAGCGGCGGTGTATTTCTTTGCTTATTAGGGACCAGTATACAGGCTGTTTTAAAAAAAAAATGTTGTCTATTTTAGAGATGTACAGTATGTTAATAAAGATAGGTTCGGAAACCAATAGTTTTAGTGATACGTGATAAGACATTAAAGATGTGATTTTGATTAACCTTTCTTTTAGTACTATAAGAGAAAGGTAGGGTTTTAGATCCACCAAAAGTAGTGCAAACAAAAGACTCTTAACGAATTCTTTCCGAAATCACGCCGACTTTGTATTGAAATAAACTTAATAGCGTCGCTGATTCAAATAATACATCTTGAGAATAAATATTTGCATATGTAAATGCTTATACAAATCCAAACATGTAATTTGGTAATTAGTAGAGAGGAAATGAAAGTATAATGTCCTTCTTTATTCAATTTATGGTTATACTATCTATATCTACACTGTTGAAAATTTTAACACTTTTTTGACTAATTTAATAGTCAGGAGAGGTCCACACTCTTTTCGTGTTATTTTGTCGAGAACTATAGAAGTTTAAATTTGACAAGCAAAGATAGTCAAGTATTGTCTATTGCTAAGGGGTTATTTTGTCCAACTGACACGTGGAATTATAAAATACTTCTAGTCACATTTTATTTGATCTAGACTAGACAAATTTACTAGCTGCTTAACTAAATGAATGCGATCTATTGGGTGTTTTAACACCATTTTCTAAACACAACATCTTTTTAATATGCAACTCCTATTTCTTAGTGCTATAATATTCTCTCTTTAAGACGTTTTCTCAATTATAAATATGCAAAACCACTCATTCAAAAATTTGATTTCAACTAAACGTGTCAATTTTAAAATGATTTTTGAGAACCATTATAAAATTAAGTAAATGTTTATGCTATTTGATTATCAAACTAATTGCTAATAGTCAATACATCTTTAAGATGTTGAATTTTTTTATGCCCACTGGAATTAACGTTTAATAACACGAGTTACACTTTGCAAGTCAGTCACATTTGGTGGTTGTTTGGATATGTTAATACGGAGAATCAAACACAAAAACAGATACACGTGCAATGCAGGTGGTGCGTATAATGCAATACTGTATTAGAATAGGTGGGGTTTCTATATTTCTATCCGAGAGAAAAAATCTGATTGGTTGACGCTTCTGAATGTCTAGAAAAATCTTCAATCCTCATATCTGAACAAAGAATTCACACGAAATACTAGTCATTTCTGTTCTATTAAATACGCGTAGTCAACTCGTCTGGCAAAGTTTGGAAAAATCAACACTAAAATATTTGACTAGCGCAAAATTAACGCCAACACCGTAATATTTTCAACAGTGTAGACTATCTAGTGAGCTATCTTCAGGTCTATGTGTCGATAGAAACTGGTAATTTTGAAATTTTAATTAGATAATACATTTATTTATCCGAAGAGGAGTACGAGAATATAATACTTATGTGTATATAATATATTTTATTAAATTTAACATATATATGTATATGTATATTGTTAAGAAAATGAAAGATATTTTAATTTATATGATATGAAAGAAAGAATAATGTCAAAGATATGTAAAATTTATAGTAAGCTTCTTTCACTTTAAGTCAAAACAATGAATCAGTATGTTGTTTGAAACTGTCAAAAACGAACTGAGCTTTTACACGATTAATTATTAAAAAAAGTTGGTTATTTCATTTTTGTGTTGTGTTCTTTACTTCTAATTGTTATTATTACATTATTGTCATTAATAGCTTGAACAGTTTTCGTTATATTTAGTTCTGTGTATTAGATAATATCTCACCGTGGTAGTTTCTTATTTGGAGAAATGCGATATGCTGGAAGCATACATTGTATGCGGCAAAAAATCAATAAGGACTGTCGAATATTACGCAGAACGGTATCCTTTACGACAGCAACTAGATCGACGTTACTTCCGAAAACTTTACAGACAATTTAGGCAACACCATTGCTTATTTAAGAAAAAAAGAACAAAAAAAATATTGTTATCAACGAGGAGGTAAAAATTATAGTGTTAGCATATTTTGAAGCCCATTTTCCATTAGAGGTGCTACTAAGGAATTGGGTTTAAGTTACGCCTCAGTTCAGAGAATTTTAAAAAAGCATAAGTATATCCCATTTTGTACCGAACTTCACAAACATTACAACCAGGTGATTCGAACGGAAAGTTGGCTTTCTGTGAATAGTTTATTAATTTTTGTGATGAAAATTTGAATGGAGCACTACAGCACACAACTGCTGCTTAGTTCATAACTATCTGGACATCTTCATTGCCGATAAGTGGATTGGTACAAATTCGATGGCCAGCATGCTCTCCTGACCTTTCACCTTTTTTCTTTGGGGATATTTAAAAGATATATAGAACCCGGTACAAGAACGTGAACGAATTGCAAAATATGGTTAGGGAGGTTTTCCGCCAATTGGGTGGAAGAACAATCTTAAGAGCTACCCAGAGTGTACTTAAGCGGGCAAGAAAATGTATTGAGAAGGTGATACGTTTGAGCAGTATTTATAAATGATGCAATTACTTTTTCCTTTTCAATTTAATTTCAACGACATTATTTTAAGATATAATATGTTAAAATAAACATCAACCATAAAGAGATCTGTTTTGTTAAAAGTTGATTCTTCATATTGCTCTACATTTTACAAAATAAAAACCATCATAACTTCTTTATTACTCGTTTTAAGACAATATTGTATTGATACTTTTGCATCATAAATTCAAATATCTTTCATTTAACAATATACAGGGTGTTCAATTTAGAAAAAAAGATATGTAAATGTCAAAATTTCTTGGAAATGCGTCATTCAATTGTTGTTTTGTATACTGCATATAAATCAGCGTATCAGCGTTAAAAGCCCTAATACTTTGCTAATTTAACCTACTTTCTAGAATCAATTTGAATCAGTCTGTATAGTTGTGTAGTAACCCCTCTCCATATTGTAGTAGAGGGCAACTAACAACAGAACCACACTCAGAATGGTCAAGGGAGGAATGATTAGGCATAGGCCTCAATCTCCTGACGGTGATCAAACCTGGGATATGCCCCTGGATGATATGTTAAAAAAATTCAGCTTTGTGAAGGAATTCATCATAAAGCTCAGTAACAGGAGCGAGAGGGATCATAACACAATCTTGAACTTGAATAGAAATGCCATCAAATGGTATACTGATGGCTCCAAAACGGCAGAGGGAACTGGAATAGGAATATATGGACCTAGAACCACATATTTCGAAAGCTTGGGAAAATATCCAAGCATATTTCAGGCGGAAATACACGCTATTGAAAGATGTGTTCGGTTCAATATGGATAGAAATTATCGAAAGCAGGAGATTATCATCATGTCTGATAGTCAAGCAGCCATCAAGGCGCCGAGCTCATATGAAATCAGTTACAAGATGGTCTGGAAATGCCTAGGGAAATTAAATAAGCTAGGCAAAAGGAATAAAGTAACCCTCCTGTGGGTTCCGGGTCACACAGGAGTGGAAGGAAACGAAATAACGGATAATCTCGCATAAAAGGGGCTGGAATGCCTTTTGTAAGGCCTGGACCCTTTTGCGGGCTAAGTAGCAGTACAACACTGAAGAAACTAAAAATAGAAATGGAGCAGAGAAAATCCAGCTACTGGGAAAATCTCCAGGGAATGAGGCAAAGTAAAATTTTTCTGGGAACTTATAACCAGAAGAGGTTTACAGAATACATCAACCTGAATAAGAACAATATTCGCATATTAACAGGAATACTTTCAGGCCATTGTAGACTGAAAGGACACCTGAGTAAGCTTGGATTGGAAAAAGATCTTGAATGCAGATTTTGTGGGGAACAGGATGAAACACCCATCCACCTCCTCTCAAACTGCGTAGCACTGTGCAGCTCGAGGGCGTTGCACCTGGGAGCATGTGAAATCAAAGAGGGAGACTTACCTAGGCTGGAGCCCTCTGACATCCTACACTTTCTGAAAGGCCAAATTGGAAGGCCAGCTGTAAAGTAGCAAGAATAGGAGACACAACAGATCTTTTGGTCGCAGTGTAACATTACCCTTCTATTTATATACATACATAGTAGTAGTAGGCTGAAACATGTAGTCTAGATAATTGTATAGCAATAAATTGAATTTGATAATTAATATTGATACTTCATTAATTGGGACAATATGGATATATATTTTTTTCTTTCCTTCTCGTTAAACGAATTTCATAATGTTGTATTTTGGAATATGCCAACAAAAAATATTTTTGTTGTGCCTCCGTCCAGAAACACTCATTTTGTAGCATGTCACTAAAGGTTGGCCACACTAGATTTCACATAACAGACGTGTAATAAATTTCCATTAAGCTACTGTTCAACCACGTTAAGATGGTGTCTCCATTACCCTTATTATTGATAAATAGATATTAAACTAGAAAGAAAATTACAGAAAAAGGTTTATTCTCGGAAATGTATGTAACATGTGTGCCAACTTGTACTTTCAACTCCCTAGTGTCAAAATTTCTTTTCTATTTTCAATTCAAAATTAAGATTTGTTGGCTCAAGTAGTGTATCACACGCCCAGAAACCCTTTTGCGAGTATTCGTACTTGTGGTATTACATGTTCTTGTTATCACTTTATTGCATTCTCCGTAAATAATAAACAAATTTAAATAATCTTCGTACGTATAATATAAATGTGCCGGCATTGTTTGTAATTGAAAACTAAGTGACATTTCATCAATGCTGGATGTTTGCCGAATGATCATGAGTAACTTAGATATACCATAGTTGTATTTAAAAAAAAAGTTTTGACACTATTTCAATTCGAAAGTTTAATTGTAATTTTCGGACACGCTGTATAATATTTTCGAAAAATTCATTCGCTTTCGAATGCTACCCTAGGCAATTAACAATTCTAAAAAATTTCAATTTTTCACATGAAATACCTTTACAGTTATAGAAATTGAGATGCACTCGTTCATCTGTTATAAATTTTAAAAAAATGCAAATATCTGAAACATGATTGAAAATAACACCATAGTTATTTTAACAAACTTAATTAAAAATATTTTAGTTCAATAGCGCACGTCGGTTTTAGTATACTGCGAAATTTTCAGAATTTGAATAACTGGGCAAGTCGTAGGAGTATTGTGTAGACTTCTTTGATACGTGAAATCTATAGTCATCTATCCTCATTACTGTTTAACCCAAATATATGTAATTGGCTATTAAAATTATGAATTCAACCATTGCTAGACACCAAAAGCTTAGAAAGTTTCTAGATGCATCGTTCATTAAGGTTCACATTAGATTCAAGTGTTTTTCTGATTTTTCTGCTTATTGTGGTTATTATTTTTTTTTTTTCTGGGAAGTAATGTTTGAAAATGCGAAAATGTATTAAAAACTTGTATAGAGTGTCGCAGTTTAAAGACGCTCACTAGACTGTATTACGAAACGCTAAAATGAAACTGTAAACTACTTTCTCCCGCGGTCGCAGTCGAGCATTACTTGCTTACACCTCCGAGAAATGACCCGTTGAAGTATTTGGATAGTAGAAATCGGTGTAGCACTTTTCGTTTAGGCTGTGCCCCCTACTGTGCCACTACTAGGCAGGTTAGGGAAAGGGAGAAAATGAAGCGCGAGTTCTTTTTTGTAATTGACATTAGTTCATAGAAACACCTCTTAATCAGTGGTTGTGCACTGAGGTAGTTATAAAGACGATCTCCTATTGGGTGAAATTGGTTAAACCTAATTTAATTTTAACTTTTTTTTATACTGGTGAGTACAGTGTTTATACCTAGAAACGTTTATCAATGTTTTACTTGTGAATTATGGGAAGAATGTTTAAGAATTAATAACTTCTTTCAAATAACAAAAAAAAAACAAGTAATCAGAATTCCAAAAAAATATATTTACCCAAAAAGTTGAAAAACATCAACTCCTAATTTTTGTAACAAAATTTGCATTCCTTAAGGTACATTAGATTTTGATGTATTATCTAGTGATAAATTTTAAATTTATCTTTTATTTTTCGAATTTTGAAAAGGATCTTTTTTATTGTTGCAATCGCGGTGCTCCAAAGCATCCAGAGAAACCCTTAAGTTTTACATCCATAGGTACTGTTTGATATCTATAGAACAATTTTGCTAATGTGGATAGTAAGTGAAAGTAGTTAATCAAGCAGATTAATTTTCTACAGTTATCTTTTTTCGAATAAGGAAAATAATTTATTCGAATGAGATCCACTGATTTGACGATTTATAAGAGCTTTGACTGAAAGAATATGTCTGCCTGAGTCCAAAATAAGCATTCATTTTTTTAGTATACAAAAAGAGGATACTAAATTTTCTTTTTAAAAGGTGTTACTTGGAGGTTATGTGTCAGTTGTTATTTAACGGATTTAACGTGCTGCGCTGTTGATGTCTGCAACTAACATAGGCGCGAACTGCAAACTAGGTTAACTTATAAATTACTTTCTTTAAGTTAATATCAGTAAAAGTAAATTAGTTTCAATTATAATTATGCAGCCAATTGATATGTCGTGAAATCGTAGTTTATATCTTGGAATTCTGCACAGAAAAAAAATGTTGTAAAGACTCTGCTCCGATAAGCCATTGAAAACTGTCCCTAATGCTATCGAGTTGAAATTAAAGCGAATGAGTACTACTGTCACACATACTGTAAGTACCAAAAAATAGCTCAATCGATGCCACCCCATTCGAGATATTAGCATAAGGGTGTAAAAATTCAATATTTTTTTCTAAGGTATTACGTTCAAAAAAAATATGTAAATAAACATAGATTATGGCATTCTATAAAAAAATCAAGAACTAATTCCATTCACTCAGTTCAAAGTTATCACTATTTTCCCCGTTTTAGGGGTGATTTTTTTGAGTTTGGTTCAAGGTGCCAACTTTGTTTTTTGTTATATTAGACTATATACATTTTGGTTTATTATATATTGTTTTCAGTTTTTTTTTTCTGTGTGGTAGAACATGTAAATAAAAAATAAAATCTCTTTGAATAATCTTAATAGGAGCAATTTTTTATTGTTTATTTTAGGGGTAAAGTAATTGTTCATCCCCCAATTTTAGGATTATTTGTATGTACGTTTCAGCCCTAGTAGAATTAAAATATTAAGATTCGATACTTTTATAAAGAAGTATCGAATCATAAAAAAAATAATATTTATTTCCGTACACGCAGTTGAAAGTTATTGTTATTTTTTCCTTTTTGAGGGGTGTTTTTTTTTTTAGTTAAGTTTAATGTGTCAACCATTTTTTTTTTGTTATATAATAATGTACATATTTGCATTTATTATATATTTCTTTAAGTTCTTTCTGAGTGTAGAACATTCAAATAAAAAAATAAAAATAAAAAAGCAAATTCATCGATTCTGTTTCAGTATTATTTATATGTTGTAACATTTTTAGCCCTATATTATGAAAGCTATAAAAAAATAATAATTTTGTAAAGTATTAATTAATAAATATTGTCTGGGTACTATTATTATTAATGTATTTTTTAATCAATATAAAATAACTATTTCATCTCCGTACACAAAGTTCAAAGTTTCCTTTGTGGGGGTAGTTTTTTTGAATTTAAGGCGTTCCAACTTGACCTTTTGTGTATATAGTAATGCCTACATTTAGGTTTACTATATACTTTTTTCTAAATAAATTCTTTACAAATGATTTCATACAAACTGAGGAGTATGCTCTTGATTTGCAATATTCACTGATTCTTTTAGGAAGAATAAATAACTCCAAATAAGTATTTCTTTCATTTTCATCGTTTATTTACATGTTTAAGTTTTTTTTCTTCCAGATATTTTTATTAGCAAACCGCGGCGATTAATACATTTATATGAGAACATATTTTAACTTACTTTCTACAGCACTACTGTTTATCCTATATAAGGAAATTACATTAAACAACAGTCTCCAAACTCTTCCAATCAAATAACTTGTCATATTAAACAAATTATGCACGTCTCAGAACATTGATTAAAGAAATATAGTATAATAAATGTATATATCTATTTTGGTAGTAAGAACCAAAGTAAAATACGAATAGCGGTTCTGTTCACATTAGAAAATCATAACAACTATAAATACATAGCTTGTTGCAATAACAAATATGGACAGAATTATGTTGTTACTAGAACAATAAATATCTAACAGAGATTTTATTGATTTATATAATGTTATTTTATATTACAAATTATCTTTGTCCATTGTTTATTATGTCGATGCTTTTATGATACTAGGGCTGAAATGTACCGTATAAGTAATCCTGAATCCGATCGATAGAATTAATTATTTTATCCTTAAAATTAATCATAACCCAATTGCTGCTGCAAGATCAAAGAGCGTTTTATTTTTTATTTGTTTACTTCACTGAAAGAATCTGACGAAATATATAATAAACCCAAATATAATTACACACTCATGTATAATAAAAAGTCAAATTGGCACCTTAAACCTAACTCAATAAAATCACCTCTCAAAAAGCGAAAATAATAATAACTTTGAACTGCGCGTACGGAATTAAATATTATTTTATTGTTACAATATGCTTTTTGTATATTTCGGTGCCTTTTATAACTAAGGGCTGAAATTATTTATACAAAGATCCTGAAATTAATCGATGAATAATTATTTTAAACCCTAAAATAACTCAATAACAAATTGCTTCTTACTAAACTCATTGAAAGAGATTTTGTTTTATTCACATGTTCTACCACACATAAAAAACTGAAAAAAATATATAGTAAACCTATATGTATACAGTTTAACATAACAAAAAGCCAAGTTGGCACCTTAAACCAAACTCAAAAAAACCACCCCTCAAAACGGGAAAATAGTGTGAACTTTAAACTGAGTGGATGGAAATTAGTTTTGATTTTTATAGAAATGTCATAAATCAGTGTTTACTTACATGAATTTTTTTGAACGTGATAGCTGAGTAGTTCCTGAGAAAAAAAATATTGAGTTTTTCCACCTTTATGCTAAATATCTCGAATGGGGTGGCATCGATTGAGCTAATTTTTTGTATTTACAGTACAGTAGTACTTATTTGCTTTAATTTCAGCCCGATAGCTTTAGGGGCACTTTCAATGGCTTATCGGAGCAGAGCCTTTAGTTATTAAACATACGTGACACGAGCACAACATGTATTAAAATTTTCCACAAAATTGTTGACGAAAGTTATCGCATATTTTGCAACAGAATGCACACTTTTGTTATACAATTCATGTTGACAGAACCTATATGGGATGTTGGGTGTTGATGGATATAATTATTACTGCTATGTCGACAGGCCGATGCCCGTCTTTTGATTAGCTTTTTGCTTTTTTTCTTTCAGAAACAGCAAATTGGTGTGCGATGTCCTTGTTGACGTTCTGCTTAACATAGGGGGAAATCACCATATTGCAATTATAGTTAATTAATTATCGATCGCGAACTAATGTTCGAGTAGTATAAAGTTTCCCAGTAAAAATTTACTTGTTGTAAAATATTATAAAACATTTCACAATATTTTCTAGAAGATGTGCTACAATATTTTCTAACAATTTTATTGCATTTTTGTAACTGTGGTATACAATACTGCAGCAACGTTGTTTGCAAATTTCGCACTAATAGTAAAAATTCTTACTACAATTTTTGTCCAACCGTGAAGTGTAAATATTACGGTATGCTATGTGTTTTCTCTGTGTATGTATTTTGAAAGCATTTCTCTATTATCAATAGTACAATTGTAAGAATTATTGGTTTTCATGCTTCTATCTGATTTTTATAATTTCATTGATTTCTTTTTGATGTAGGGGATACAAGAAATTCACGAACAAATATAAACTATAATTACAACTTAGTGTAAAATTGAAAGCACGATTATGATTGTGGGAATAGAATTAATTATTTTATATAAAAGCTTATTTCATTATTTCGTAAATAAAACAATAGTAATTGGAATTAATGTGATGATTAGGTTATACCGAAGAAGGAGGTTAAAAACGAGACAAAATTAACATCTTTTACTTTTTCACTACATTGTCCAACAAATTCTTGCATCCTGTATTGACTTCCAGTTGAATATTTTACTCCTCCTTCCTTTTGTAGGCATTATTTTGCAGTAAAATGAAAAATAGAAACATAATGAAAATTTATCATGTCTCGTTTCTACCATGACATGATGGGTAAAGACTACACACTTGCTGCCAAAACAAGACACTGCTAAACTACATGCCAAAAAAAATTGCAACACTTCGAAGGAGGTCAGTCACAAAGGTGAAATCTAAACAAAACAACTAGATACATGTAAAAATTCGTTGATAATCATCTGTGCAAACTTCATACACGAAGACCAGCAAACCTGGGATGAGATGCCATTGAACATCTCATTCAGAATATGTCTCGCAGAGTTAGACAGTGTAAAAACAATCGTGGGAATGTGACATTTTATTGATAAAAATATTTTGCTGATTGTTGGTATTTTTTTTTTAAATTGTATTGATTTATTACTGAAAACTAGTAGTTACGATTTACTGCTTGAAATTTGCCAAAATTTTAGCTTTGTGGCTCGGCTCTTTCAAAGTGTTGCTTTTTTTTTGGCACCCAGTTTACATGACATACTTTTCTGAATTTACTTGCCTAAGGCTTTATACATATAAGACACTGTATGTTCAAAGTAAAATAAATGCTACCAATAGTACATGTCAATTATACTATCATCCATTTACAAGTAGAAAACAGCGATATTAATACTACCAATATTTTGCTAGTATTTGCTGCAACTTTATTTTATTCTCTAATAAAACTTCAAGTGTTGCCACCCTTTTATTGTTAGAAAAAAAATGATCTTTAGTTTGGGCAAGGATCACTCTTTTGATTAAAGCACCGACTACAAATTAACAATCATTTACTACAAACTAAAACAACAATAAATGATTGGAAAATATAAGAGAGATATCAGAAAAAGAAATTAGAAAAGAATTTCTAATAAAATACTTACATGCTAAAGCACACCACTCATTCCCGCGCATCTTAGATTAATTAATAACTAAGTTATTTTACCCTGCAATTTTTCCTTGCAAAGTTTCTGCACACCATCAGAGCTTTTTGGGCCTTGTTGGTTACTTCAAGTTCGTGTTTGTTCTAGAGAAGTATCCTGTTTAGGGCAAGGCCTAGTTATTTAACTTCCGTTCCGCAATCCATGTTTTGTTCATCTATTTTTATGGCTTAGAGATTGGATTTGCTTTTCCTACTACGAGAAGATTAGATTTAAAGAGCATTTATATCATATTAAGAATCACAATGCCGATAAATCCGCTTTGGCGTATCATTTTATTAATACAGGACATACTTTTTCAATTGATGATTTAGAATTAATTAAGTCTTTAAATTGTAAGAATCTTAATATGTGGGAGCTATTTATATGAAAAAACATATTAATAGTTTGCTCAATACTGATTTAAAACGCTCTCAATTACAAATATTTAGAATTTATTGGAATATAGTAGTCCTGAATGATTAATTTTTGTAGCCTAGGGATATTACTTTCTTATATTTACGGCATTTAGTATTTGACACATACACTTGTATGTACACCTGAAGATGTTAGCTTAGCTAACGAAATGTACATTGTGTTTTCCAAGATTAAAGAATTTGTGAGACCGAAGTTTATTGGTACTTCCTGTTAGTTTTCCTACTATGGTTGTAGGTTAGGATTGAGTCCCACGATTGACGCCATCTCTCGTAAAGTTGAATTCTGTTTTTGAACTATGTCACAGGAGGGTATTCCCAAATTTGCCTCTTGCGTATATGAAAATATCATCAGCATACCTTTAACAAGGTATGCTTAGATTAGTTAGCCCGCATAAGAGTTCACCTACTATTAGGCTCCACATAAGTGGGGATGTAGCTCCCCTGTGGGCATCCTCTGGTCGTGCTAACCGGAGATGGTCTTATGTCCCACCTCCGCTTCCACCGACCGAGAATAGTTGAAGAATCACTATCTAGAAGTCACGTCCCTCTACCCCTTGTTAATTAACGATTTTTTAACAAATTCGTGTGGAGTGTTGTCGAAAGCGCCATGTATGTCTAGAAAGGCGCACACTACGGTTTCTTTATTCGTCAGGGCATCTTGGATTTGGTCCGTCAGCTCCACTAATGCAGTCTCAGTGGATTTGCCTGTTTGATACGGCGTGCTGACAGGGGTGCAATGGCACCCGCTCCAGATGTCTGTTCTGATGTAGTTATCTAGCAAGCCTTTTCACCGTTTTCAAAAACGAAATGATGTAAGGCTGATAGGTCTATGGGATTTAGGGTGCGTGATGTCCCTTTTTTCCCTGCTTTTGGTATCTCTTGTGACTTTGATCCTTCGTAAAACTTCTGGATTACAGCCCAGCTCCAAACTACTCCAGCTTATCCGGATCATGTATGGAAGGATTTCTTTCTGCTCTTTCTGAAGTAAGACTGAAAGAATCCCGTATACTCCCGGTGTTTTAAAGGGCTGAAAGGTACTTTTACCCCATTTTAACCATTCGCTGCTACATATGTGTCTAGCCATGGTAGTAGCTTCTTTGGTTGGTCCTCTATACTGCTCGGAAAGGTATTCACTTTGCTTTCAGGGAAGTGGGTCTCTAGAAGGAGGGAGCTCTTTCTTCTTCATTTTCAGTGAAACTTACGTCTGGCTTTCTTAGTGCTATTCTTGTATCGATTCTGCCCGTCGCTATTACTTTGTGGAAGTGCGAACGGTAGGGGTGATTGATTTCTCGCAGACTTTCTGAATCGCTTTTGTAAGAAGGTAAGGTTCTCGGTGTAGGTCTGCCTGTCTCCGTTACGCTTGGCTTTGTTAAAGAGCTTCCGCGTATCAGATCTTAATTTTGACAGATGACTATTCCATCAAGGTGCGCCCCTACATTTTTTACTCTGCTGAATAGAAGAACTAGATTCATATGCAACGAGTATATAACAATTTCCACTTACAAGTTTTCATTGGCCTGCAGATGGTTGCGCATTGTAGTTTCATTTAGCAGTGATTGATAGTAGCTGTGTTCCCAGAGGAACCACAAACTAGTCAGAGCCAATCATATACTGTGAAATCAGTCAGAAAAATGTTTCGGATTTCTTTGAGCCAATCGAATCGCGTCTGATTGTAATTCCTCTGCAAACACAGCTAGTGTCAGTGGCTCTATTGGTACCTGTTCTTCACGTTTCAGTTCTGGCGTTTAATCGGTGCCACTTTGCGAGGTACCTGCCAGAAGGTAGGTGCCACTAAAAACCAAAGCAGTGAGGACAGTCCACAAACTCGACGAAAGTAAGATATCATAGGCCAGAATACGATATAGTGAATAACAGTCCAGACACAAGCCCTAAAACATCCTTAGTTAGTGAAGAGATAATATATTCGTGTACCTGTAGTCTTGTTTGACTAGAGAGGCCACAAAATATTGTACAGTCGTAAAACTTCTATCGATCACATTCTTAGTTATCCTGCTGGAATTTGTTTTTTTCTTATATAACTTCGATGCGCCACTGAAATGGCGGTAATGTTAATTGCGGTTAATTATAATCTGCTAACGTTTTAGTTAATCCCATTAATAGCGATATAGTAACTTTTGTTTTATCTGAAATCAAGCTAGAATTATTGTCTTATAAGTATATGTTTTATTTTAAATGCTTAACTAATTTGTCCTTAAATCTAACTGTTAATTAAAAAAGACATTCAAAAATAATAGAAAAGGCTTCTTAATAAAACACTTACATGCCAAAACTGTCGCCCAAACACACACCACTTATTCCCACCCGTCTTAGATTTATACTTACAATTAGTAATGATTTTTAACTATACCACCCGCACTAATATGTTGACCCACTTATTATGTTTACCTTAGTATTTTAACAGTAAGGTGACAACATAAGTGCGGTCTCTACAAATATAATACATAGGGGAAAAGTCATAGGTGTTACAAAGACGAAGTATTTGAATTATTACTCGCTATGTAATAATTCAAGTATTTCACTGTTTTTAGGCCTCAAAAATGTCTATGGTACTTAAATTAAAATTAAAGGTAAGTATACTCTAGAATACAACACAGTAGGAATTGCTAATTTTGAATGCGTATCTCCACTTTACAGAAAACCGTTTCAGTTTCTTCTTCTTGGCTTTATTCCATGACTTTATAGATTTTCTCTTTATCCACTATTGTTTGTAATATTAAAAATCAATAAAATAGTTGTAAATTCCGAAAAATATTTACGAAAAAATAATTTTTCCGTTAAAGTTATCATCTTCATAGTTCTAAAGAGCTGCATCTAATTCTTGATCCATCTCCAACCTCTAATTCAGGTCCGTGTTCAATCGTTTCTTTCAGTTTCTTCTCCCTCTTTTGGTTTGTGCTTTCTTTTTCGGCTTTTTAGTCGCTGCTTGCTTTTGATCATTCTTCCGTCCTTGTATTTTCTCTAAAAAAATTTGCACTAGCAACTATGCAACTGTTGCCATCTATCCTTCTACATTTTGCAAAAGCTGGCGTTTATTTTACAGAAAAGTGGTTTAACCACAAATCTTCGGATGATGATTTCCTATTGCACAACCGCACGGTGAAGACTGTCCCTGATGTTTACGGCTATAGCGCTGGTAAATGCTTGGCTACTCTTGCTGCTAGGTACCCCAACCATGTTATAGCCAGGGTCTTGTTCAAAGCTGTCTTCTGGTCTATTCGGAACATCAAGGAATAATGAGTCCCCTGAGAGATTGTTGAACTGTTGATCGTTAACATTGAACTGAAATTTATGTTTTATTACGTTGGTAACGTGCAAGTTTTCTTGAGAGCTGTTTACGCGATTATGCAAAATCGGTGATGATTTTCTTACAAAGACTTCCCCATATTTTTTTTAGATGATGCATATTTTCCTGTTTGCTTTTTCTTTTTTGGTTTATACAGTTTGCCCATGTTAATCTATAGCAACGCTTTAAATCTGGATTTATTACTCATTTATGATGTATTTTGTTGTCAAATAGTGATTTCGCAGTTTTATGTGGTCGCCCACGTGAAAACAGCAAAAATACAAGGGATGTTTTTATTCTATATATCTCATATGAAACCCAAATTAAAAATCTTGTTACTTGCTGTAATTTTCACTAGGACAACTTTCATCCATAGATATCCTATTGTTCTTGTTGGTGATTTAAATTTAAATTTTGATGTTGATTCAAATCAAATATGTTGTACACGCGATTTTATATCGACTATTAATTTGATTGACTATGTCAACGTACCTCAATATACAGGTACTCGTAACTACGATTGAACAAAGATTCACAAATTTATCGAATTATGCAAAATGCCGTTTATATCTAATCACAGAATTCTTTTTTTTCTTTACCAGTATAACATTCCAAATGTAACTCTAGTTGGAATATTTTAAGAAGAGTTTCAGCGATAAAAACATTTTGAATTTCATGAATAGATTTAGTGCTGTGTCTTGGGGAAAAACTTTTGATTACAAAAATATAGATTATGCTTTCGATTACTCTTATTATGTCTTTAGGAATGTTTTGATAGATCTTTTGCATTAATAAAAAAAGTTGTCAATGAGAAAAATTCTAAATCTAAAGGTTCACAGGGTACAGCGTTCTAATGAATTTTAGATTAGGGATTTGCATGTACTCAAAAGAGTTACTTCCTCTCAGAGTATACGTTAGAGAGAAGCATGATCAAGTTAAATTGTTGAAAGAGGCAAAACGCGTAATTATTTTACAAGTAAAATTCATGAATCTCCCGAATTCCGTAATGCCTGATTATAAGTACTTGAACTCTCAGGCACGTCTCATGAACCTAGAAATATAGTACTAAAAGAAGACGACAATACAATAAATGATACTAAAGAAATTGCTGA